>JAVTVY010000820.1:0-33537 GCA_036873755.1 Hanleya hanleyi
AATATAAAAGGGGAGTTCGAGACCAGGGAAGCCGAGGAAGCCGATGACGTCATAATGGCGATATCTCGGGAACTAAGACGGATAGAGACTCGCGGCTTACGGCATCGTATTCCTCTCGTATAGATGCGCGATAAAGTCCCTATACAATTTTATCGCCCGGCGTTAACTTTCGCCGCAATTAGACGATAATCGGTATCACGTGATTCGGCGATTTCTCGCGAAATAAGCGACATACGGGCTCCCGGTTTGCGGCGTTGTATTCCTCGTGTAGGGATCTACCGTAAAGCTCCTATACGAATTTATCGTATCTCCGTAAGTTTCGCCTCTATTCGGCGTCGAAATACGCTCCGTTTACTTACTTAACCGGACATGGAATGCGTCCACGCGAAAATTAGGTCGACCGGAAGTGACGTCGATAAAATAGGAAAGTCATCATAAATTCGGCCATTTGACAGTCATACGTCATTATCACCTCAATATTTCATATATAAAGACGAATAGCCTTAACGTATCATACTGTCGCTACTATTCAAACGCGTCACCGATAGCACGATGGAAGAGGTCCACCGACAAGCAATTCGCGAAAATCTTTTGATTCTCATCAAAAAGATAACATGTGTGTCCGCAATATGTGATTCGCTAAGACGAAATACGATATTAATGATGGAAATGTACGAAGACATTATGACTGAGAAGACAACGAGTAGTCGAGTGCGGCATTTGTTGAACTTGATACCTAAACGAGGTCCGAATGCCTTTTATGCGTTTGTGGAAGCCCTACAGGAGACTGGCAACATTACATTAGCCCAACTGCTACAGCTTGAACTTAAGACTTCTATCATTGATGTTGGATACATCTTCATGACTGGGTTCCATTTGGGATACAATGTCTTCGTCAATGTGGGAACCTCTAAAGGGCACGCCTGCATAGATATTACCGAGAGTATAGATGTAGCCGACTCCGACCCTTTGCCCCATATAAAAACAATATGTTTATCGCGGGAAGGTTGGATGAAGTTGACGGACTATATCGTTACGATCGACGACCTGATAGTGAAACGCGTAGACAATGCCGAACCTTTACCGTTGTCAGAAGACGTATACTTGAGTTACAGCTTCTACCGAGGACAGGATAAAATTCATGTTCGTCGCTGGAAGACGGATGAGAATAGGCGCAACAACATTCATCCAACAAAAGACGGACAGACTTTGGACCTGACTATGTGGTCAAATTTGAAAAACTGTGTAGAGGACGTTGAGAAAGCCTTGAACGTTATCCGTTACGCGAGTGAATATATGATAGACGCTGAGACGGGGTCACGACAATGGAGAGTGAACGAGTACCAGTGAAATGATTGTATATATTTTTATGTTCATCGACTCGTAAGAGGACGATACATGCAAAGAACATGAAACCATATACTTGGAAAATCTGTGACATTGCTTGAAAAAGGAACAATTCGCATTTATACTTCGTGGATAAATAAAAAATGTCAAAGTATATCATTGCCTTGTCTTTTTATGTACTCTTTTATGGGGAGGAGGAGGAGGAGGAGGGTTTGTGTGTGTGTGTGTGTGTGTGTGTGTGTGGTGGAGGAGGAGGAGGAATTATATGACTAGTATAAATAGAGACAAGACAATACGAAGATTACTAAATAATCGCTTTATTCATCATAGCACTGCACAAATAATGAGCGAAAACTGCTTATATAAAATACATCTCCATTGTGGGTATCATTTCGACATCTAGCCTTCCATTCAATGTTTATGTACGAATATTTCCACTGGGGTCTTTATTCGGAGTCCTCGCTATCACCGTCATCAATCAACTTATCGAATAAGCATTTCCGCATCTTAATCGTCTGTCTGAGTGCTTCCTCGTAGTCTATGTCGTATATCGTTTGCAGACGCCTCGTTGTTTTCAAGATCTCGTTATGAATATAATCGGTTTGTAGCTTTTGCATGTTCACGAGGAGATTGCAGTATTTTTGACGTAAAGTCTTCATCATCGTTGGAGTATAATCCTCCATAGCATTTGCACTAGACTCATCCTCGTCGTAACCTTGGCTTGTATATCGCTGTTTTCTCTCGTCAGTGTCAACCCTACAATCTCTCGCGATAGGTTTACCGAACATGTTTTTCCACACGTTATATTTAACCCGTTTCCGCAAGTGGGTAGGTAGATCTATTTCCCCAGAATGGTTGAGTTCGTCATCTGAACGGTATTTTCTCTTTCGTCGTTCCATTTCATTCCCGCTTCTATGGATCATCTGCGTCTGCTGGGACTCGTCATCATTTTCATTCCGCTTGAACCACGGTGGATCCGTCTTCGTATATAATCCCTCTCCCACTTGTTCATTCCTCTTAGCGGACCATGTCGGATCGTGAGATGGTATGCGTTGAATTTGAGTTGATGGATTAGGAATTGGGGCTGGATGAGGTGGCAGTTCTTCCTCTTTCACGAGTTTCTCATCGCCTGATATTACATTGGTAGACAGTCTGTCATTTTCTGCTGTATGGGGTTTTAAATCGATGAACAGATATCCGTACGGACGAGATGTGACTGCGAGAAATTTTGCCATGAAATGTGTCGTATCCCGAGGAAAGATCCGTCTCCCGAACGTGCTAATTTGCTGTCTATCAATAGGATTATTGAATAGAACGAAATACTGGCAGTTCAGCGTGATATCTCGAGATGTCTTGCCTTGGGGGAAGAGATTCTGAGTCAGATAAATTACGGACAAATTTCTGTGATGCGACCCTTTGGTGAATAGGTCGGCAACTTTTTCTTCGCGCTTTACCTCACCCATCAAATCGTCCAGAACAATAACGTTGGTTTGGCCGGGGTCGAAGTAATACTCTTCGCCTATGTCATGCCTATGTCATGGGGTATGCCGGGGAGGAAGTTTACATTTTTCAGACTTGTATATTCATAGGCTGACTGCCATTGACTGTAACACCATACGATGCGTGTTGGGGAGGGATGGATATTAGCAGATTCCAAAAATGTCATCACCCATGATGTCTTCCCACAACCAGTCGGGCCGCTGACGATCATAGTAAATGGATGTCGTGATGCTCTTGAAAGAGCCATAGATGAAGTCTCGAGAGTACGTTTATACGGATGTTCTGCTTTTATCGGTTGAGTCTCCCGTTGGTGTATAAGTTGATGTCTCATCAGGTTATCTGGACGCGAGAATGTTTTCTGACACACCGTACACTTGTTTGTCATGTTGACGCTTCTCTGCCAAAACGTAGATTAATTCTAATATCGCCTCTCCCTATACTTTATACTATACGGTATATGCTCTTCCTCTTCCTCCTCCTTCCCTTTACTGGCGCTTGCACGTTTACTTTGTGACGCTCTCTACGGAGTTCTGCTTTAGCCTGCTCTACAACTCGCTGTGCCGGTGAAATTAGTTCAACTATCATTTCTCTTGTACGTGATTTTTTAGTCGAGTTCACCGTACTGTTGCCTTGTGCAAGAGAGTTTGGAGGTGAATGCACTCTCTGTCCCCCAATCTCACAAATTTCCTCCTTTAGGTGAGCTCTACTCTGGTCTCGATAAAATTTAATCCACATATCTGCATAGTTAAGATTGTCTTCTGCCGACATGATGCGTTCAACGGTTTCTAAAGGAATGCAAAAATTTCTCTCATAGAGTTATGATATAGGTATAACTACATAGAATGTCGTGAAGAGGTGTTTGACGAGGTATGGTGGACACAGTTTATACAACGGTTTAGTCTTTCTTCTAATGTTCACATTGTTTGAGTTTTCACCAGTGAAGTAATCCCGCCCCCATAGGATTGCACGTGTCACAATGCAACTGTTCCATTTGGTTGTGGTGTAAAATGTCGCACATAGAGACGTCGTCCGCTTCATCGTATGAATATCCACCATTATCATTCACCAAATTCTCGCTCGGTAGATCACTCGCGGCAGATCCAACTGGTGTAGGTGGGAGAATTGGTCCTGTGATAGACTTGTTGAATTCGTTGCTGACGGGACACTGTTCTGTTTCAATCACGTTGGTCTCAATGATAGGAATGAGCTTTTTTCAACATATCCCAGCCTTTCGTGTCCAGCGTGTGTCCGTTCCGACCTGGTTTCAACTCGCTGGTTGATGATTTTAGGAACCACTCTCTTATGTGGACGAACCATTCCCCTTCATATGCTGCAGTGTTAATGTATATATTATCTTGTAGCTTGAATGGAGTTTCAACCGTCTCTTTAGCCTGAATCATTCTATCCACTCTAGGCAGGAATTGTTTGAATGAAACCACCCATCTCTCGTCAGTCGTATGGCAACACCATAAGGTTTTATAATCTGCCCATTATGTCGTATACGTTGAAATGTTACTTGAGGAGAATTTCCTTCACCCCTCACTTGAACGTATAGATTACTCATTAGTCCATACATATTGGCTTTTACAGGTGCGACAGTCGTAGAATAAAGTGAGAAGCGCATGAGAAGTCTTTATATACGCATTGGTCATTTTATCAGTTGACCATGTGACGGTCGAACTAATTTTCGCGTGGACGCATTCCATGTCCGGTTAAGTAAGTAAACGGAGCGTATTTCGACGCCGAATAGAGGCGAAACTTACGGAGATACGATAAATTCGTATAGGAGCTTTACGGTAGACCCCTACACGAGGAATACAACGTCGCAAACAGCGTGCGCGTATGTCGCTTATTTCGCGAGAAATCGCCGAATCACGTGATACCGATTATCGTCTAATTGCGGCGAAAGTTAACGCCGGGCGATAAAATTGTATAGGGACTTCATCGCGCACCTATACGAGAGAAAGACGACGCCGTAAGCCGCGAGTCTCTATCCGTCTTAGTTCCCGAGATATCGCCATTATGACGTCATCGGCTTCCTCGGCTTCCCTGGTCTCGAACTCTTCTTTTATATTCTACTAATAGGTTTACCAGAAGACTGTGCTGTGAAGTCATGTGACGCAGTCAGTATGTCGGCACCTCTTTCCCACTTCCCTTATATGTGTTGTAATTTTTACCTGTATATCGCGAGATTCTGCTGGTGGACGTTTCGGCCCCGAGGTCCGCCCCCTGTACAGACCTTTTGGTCTTTGATATATGTTGGCATTTGTGGGAAGTTGATGCTTGGTCGACATCGGGCGAAATCTATTGCCACCAAAATATTCAATTACTCCAATGCTGTCAAGGAGTTTGACTGGAACTTATACACGTCAGGAGGCTATAGTTGTGATTGTGAATTGTCGAACTTTATCTATACACCATGCAAACATATTGTGACTGGTGACCTTGATGTGGTGAGTGATAAGGATCTGAAATTACTCCTGATGAAAGGACATAAATATAGAGAGCTAAGAAGAATAAATATGAAGGCCGACCAGAAGATAGTCCTGTCTGCATTAGAACAGTACGTTATTGATTGGTCTAAGCGAGAAAAAGTTGAACCTACAGTACTCGCTGATTGGCTGGACCTCACCAAGAGCAAGGTCGGTGAAACAATCCGCCATTTTGACAGAAGTACTCTTCCCCAAGTACTGAGAAACCTCAATTCGCAAGAAGTTCTAGCAAATCTCCAGAGTAAATTCGTCATAGTCCCAGCAGACAAAGCTCCGAATAATATAATATTCATATGTAAATATTACTATTACCAGGTGCTGGTTAAAGAATTGAGTGTAGACATATCTTCATCAAATACGTCTACTTACTCCCAAACTGCATTTAATCTGGAAGATTTATTTAACAATCACAAAAAGTTTCTCAGGGAAAGAGGTATTTGTCTTCCAACCAATCATAACGACATACCAAAAATACTGGACTCCCAAAATGCATAAATCACCATACAAAGCTAGATTCATAGCTGGTTCTAGAAGCTGCACCACCAAGCTTCTTTCAACCCTATTGACGAGGCCCTTCAGGAGGTAAAAGCATTTTGGGAAAGGTATTGCGCCACTATTTCTAAGAACTCTGGCGTTGAATGTATGTGGATATTGAAAAACTCAAAATGTCTTACGGAAGAACTTGATGCTAAAGGTCACATACTGTACAGACATGTATCCACATGGGATTTCTCGACTCTCTATACTACAATCCCTCATCAGGACCTTATTGACCGCATAAGTTCATTAATAGTATCTGTGTTCAAGAAAACTGATCGTAGATATATTAATGTCGGAAGCCATAAAGCATTCTTTAGCTCGACTACATACAAGAGATATCATTCATGGGATGTTTCTTTGTTTATGGAGTTGCTTGAATTTCTCATTAAAAATATCTATGTGAAATTTGGCAACACAATATATCAGCAGCATATAGGTATTCCAATGTGTACTAATTGTGCACCCCTGTTGGCTGACCTGTATCTGTTCTCTTATGAATATGACTATATGCAGGCGCTTTCAAAAACTGATCCATTCAAAGCCCTTTCCTTCTCATTCACCAAACGCTATATAGACGATCTTCTCGCTGTGGATAATCGCTATATAAATGACGCAGTGAAGGATATATATCCACCTTCACTGGATTTGAAGGAAACTACAGATAGCCCTACAGGCACATCTTATTTAGATCTCTATCTCTATAAAAATGAAGCGGGCATTCTCTCTCGTCGACTTTATGACAAAAGAGATGATTACAATTTCGACATCGTAAACTATCCCTTTCTGGATAGTAATATTCCAGTGGGACCTGCATATGGCGTATACATATCTCGCTTAGTAGCATTTGCTAGATCCTGTGTTAGATGTGATGATTTTAATCAACGTCACAAAACATTGTTGCAGAAACTTATAAAACAGGGCTATTCCACCAAGCGCCTCCACTCAAAGTTTCTCAAATTTGGCGATACATATCGCATGCTGATAGCAAAATACGAACGTAGCGTGCAAGATCTATGGCGCTACGTTTCGTAACTTGTGTCTAATTCCGCTTAACCCGGGGCTAGGGGCCGTATGAACCCATGTACTTCAAGATCCTCATGCTACTCATATGAACAGTCACAATCAAAGCGTGACTGAGATACGTCATTCTTTAGATGACGACTTTACAACGAATATTATGGATTAAGAATACTGATCAGCGATACGGATTTGATATTTTTGGAACATCATGATGTCTTGCCGGCATCATTGAAAACTGTTGACCGCTTCTCTCTTGCAGGAAACAAGCCTATGTTTATGTATACTATGATTGTCTTTTTGAATTTGGTGCTAATACTGTTATATGGAATATGGAATAGGTCTTTGGATTATGGACGCGGATATTCTCTAATGGACGACGGCTGGATTATGAATGACGGACTAGACGCTTGTAATTACAGACTAGTCTTTTGTGTTAATTGCCGTCATTTACATCTGACGACGATACAGGTCACCAATCTCCAATGTACGAGTTGTCACAGCGAAACAGCTCACCAATTACCAGTATACGAGTTGTCAGAGCATTTCCATCATAGCTCTCTAGATTTGTATCTAATACCGTTATGCCGGTGCTAGGGGCCGTGTGGTCATATCATCCAAGTTGCCACATGAACAGGTACAATAAAAGCGTACCTGAGATACAACACATATCACGAATCGTTAGATTCGTGGTATGTGCTTTAGAATAGGTTTACCAGAAGACTATGCTGTGAAGTCATGTGACGCAGTCAGTGTGTCGGCACCTCTTCCCACTTCCCTTATATGTGTTGTAATTTTTACCTGTATATGGCGAGATTCTGCTGGTGGACGTTTCGTCCCCGAGGTCCGCCCCCTTTGATAAATGTTGCCATTTGTGGGAAGTTGATGCTTGGTCGACATCGGGCCTTACAGACTAGTCTTTTGTGTTAATTGCCGTCATTTACATCTGACGACGATACAGGTCACCAATCTCCAATGTACGAGTTGTCACGGCGAAACAGCTCACCAATTACCAGTATACGAGTTGTCAGAGCATTTCCATCATAGCTCTCTAGATTTGTATCTAATACCGCTTATGCCGGTGCTAGGGGCCGTGTGGTCATATCATCCAAGTTGCCACATGAAAAGGTACAATAAAAGCGTACCTGAGATACAACACATATCACGAATCGTTAGATTCTTGGCATATGCTTTCGAAAAGGTTTACCAGAAGACTATTCTGTGAAGTCATGTGACGCAGTCAGTATGTCGGCACTTCTTCACACTTTCCTTATATGTGTTGTAATTTTTACCTGTATATGGCGAGATTGTGCTGGTGGACGTTTCGTCCCCGAGGCCCGCCCCCTGTACAGACCTTTTGATCTTTGATATATGTTGGCATTTGTGGGAAGTTGATGCTGGGTCGACATCGGGCCTTACAGACTAGTCTTTTGTGTTAAATGCCGTCATTTACATCTGACGACGATACAGCTCACCAATCTCCAATGTACGAGTTGTCACAGCGAAACAGCTCACCAATTACAAGTGTACGAGTTGTCAGAGCATTTCCATCATAGCTCTCTAGATTTGTATCTAATACCGCTTATGCCGGTGCTAGGGGCCGTGTGGTCATATCATCCAAGTTGCCACATGAACAGGTACAATAAAAGCGTACCTGAGATACAACACATATCACGAATCGTAAGATTCTTGGTATGTGCTTTAGAATAGGTTTACCAGAAGACTATTCTGTGAAGTCATGCGACGAAGTCAGTATGTCGGCACCTCTTCCCACTTCCGAGATTCTGTTGACCTTCTTTGACCTTTTGGTCTTTGATATATGTTGGCATTTTTGGGAAGTTGATGCTGGGTCGACATCGCGCCTTACAGACTTGTCTTTTGTGTTAATTGACGTCATTTACATCTGACGACGATACAGCTCACCAATCTCCAATGTACGAGTTGTCACAGCGTAACAGCTCACCAATTACCAGTATACGAGTTGTCAGAGCATTTCCATCATAGCTGTCTAGATTTGTATCTAATACCGCTTATGCCGGTGCTAGGGGCCGTGTGGTCATATCATCCAAGTTGCCACATGAACAGGTACAATAAAAACGTCCCTGAGATACAACACATATCAGGAATCGTTAGATTCTTGGTATGTGCTTTAGAATAGGTTTACCAGAAGACTATTCTGTGAGGTCATGTGACGCAGTCAATATGTCGGCACCTCTTCCCACTTCCCTTATATGTGTTGTAATTTTTACCTGTATATCGCGAGATTCTGCTGGGGGACGTTTCGTCCCCGAGGCCCGCCCCCTGTACAGATCTTTTGGTCTTTGATATATGTTTGCACCTGTGGGAAGTTGATGCTGGGTCGACATCGCGCCTTACAGACTAGTCTTTTGTGTTAATTGGCGTCATTTACATCTGACGACGATACAGCGCACCAATCTCCAATGTACGAGCTGTCACAGCTAAACAGCTCACCAATTACCAGTATACGAGTTGTCAGAGCATTTCCATCATAGCTCTCTAGATTTGTATCTAATACCGTTATGCCGGTGCTAGGGGCCGTGTGGTCATATCATCCAAGTTGCCACATGAACAGGTAGAATAAAAGCGTACCTGAGATACAACACATATCACGAATCGTTAGATTCTTGGTATGTGCTTTCGAATAGGTTTACCAGAAGACTATTCTGTGAAATCATGTGACGCAGTCAGTATGTCGGCACTTCTTCCCACTTTCCTTATATGTGTTGTAATTTTTACCTGCATATGGCGAGATTCTGCTGGTGGACGTTTCGTCCCCGAGGCCCGCCCCCTGTACAGACCTTTTGGTCTTTGATATATGTTGCATTTGTGGGAAGTTGATGCTGGGTCGACATCGCGCCTTACAGACTAGTCTTTTGTGTTAAATGCCGTCATTTACATCTGACGACGATACAGCTCACCAATCTCCAATGTACGGGTTGTCACAGCGAAACAGCTCACCAATTACCAGTATACGAGTTGTCAGAGCATTTCCATCATAGCTCTCTAGATTTGTATCTAATACCGCTTATGCCGGTGCTAGGGGCCGTGTGGTCATATCATCCAAGTTGCCACATGAACAGGTACAATAAAAGCGTACCTGAGATACAACACATATCACGAATCGTTAGATTCTTGGTATGTGCTTTAGAATAGGTTTACCAGAAAACTATTCTGTGAAGTCATGTGACGCAGTCAGTATGTCGGCACCTCTTCCCACTTCCCTTATATGTGTTGTAATTTTTACCTGTATATCGCGAGATTCTGCTGGGGGACGTTTCGTCCCCGAGGCCCGCCCCCTGTACAGACCTTTTGGTCTGCAGGCGCTTTCAAAAACCGATCCATTCAAAGCCCGTTCCTTCTCATTCACCAAACGCTATATAGACGATCTTCTCGCTGTGGATAATCGCTATATAAATGACGCAGTGAAGGATATATATCCACCTTCACTGGATTTGAAGGAAACTACAGATAGCCCTACAGGCACATCTTATTTAGATCTCTATCTCTATAAAAATGAAGCGGGCATTCTCTCTCGTCGACTTTATGACAAAAGAGATGATTACAATTTCGACATCGTAAACTATCCCTTTCTGGATAGTAATATTCCAGTGGGACCTGCATATGGCGTATACATATCTCGCTTAGTAGCATTTGCTAGATCCTGTGTTAAATGTGATGATTTTAATCAACGTCACAAAACATTGTTGCAGAAACTTATAAAACAGGGCTATTCCACCAAGCGCCTCCACTCAAAGTTTCTCAAATTTGGCGATACATATCGCATGCTGATAGCAAAATACGAACGTAGCGTGCAAGACCTATGGGGCTACGTTTCGTAACATGTGTCTAATTCCGCTTAACCCGGGGTAGGGGCCGTATGAGCCCATGTACTTCAACATCCTCATGGTACTCATATGAACAGTCACAATCAAAGCGTGACTGAGGTACATCATTTTTAGATGACGACTCTATAACGAATATTATGGATTGAGAATACTGATCAGCGATACGGATTTGATATTTTGGAACATCATGATGTCTTGCCGGCATCATTGAAAACTGTTGACCGCTTCTCTCTTGCAGGAAACAAGCCTATGTTTATGTATACTTTTGTCTTTTTGAATTTGGTGCTATTACTGTTATATGAAAATGGAATAGGTCTTTGGATTATGGACGCGGATATTCTCTAATGGACGACGGCTGGATTATGAATGACGGACTAGACGCTTGTAATTTGATATATGTTGGCATTTTTGGGAAGTTGATGCTGGGTCGACATCGCGCCTTACAGACTAGTCTTTTGTGTTAATTGCCGTCATTTACATCTGACGACGATACAGCTCACCAATCTCCAATGTACGAGTTGTCACAGCGTAACAGCTCACCAATTACCAGTATACGAGTTGTCAGAGCATTTCCATCATAGCTCTCTAGATTTGTATCTAATACCGCTTATGCCTTTGCTAGGGGCCGTGTGGTCATATCATCCAAGTTGCCATATGAACAGGTACAATAAAAGCGTACCTGAGATACAACACATATCACGAATCGTTAGATTCATGGTATGTGCTTTAGAATAGGTTTACCAGAAGACTATTGTGTGAAGTCATGTGACGCAGTCAGTATGTCGGCACCTCTTCCCACTTCCCTTATATGTGTTGTAATTTTTACCTGTATATCGCGAGATTCTGCTAGTGGACGTTTCGTCCCCGAGGCCCGCCCCCTGTACAGATCTTTTGGTCTTTGATATATGTTGGCATTTGTGGGAAGTTTATGCTGGGTCGACATCGGGCCTTACAGATTAGTCTTTTGTGTTAATTGCCGTCATTTACATCTGACGACGATACAGCTCACCAATCTCCAATGTACGAGCTGGCACAGCGAAACAGCTCACCAATTACCAGTATACGAGTTATCAGAGCATTTCCATCATAGCTCTCTAGATTTGTATCTAATACCGCTTATACCGGTGCTAGGGGCCGTGTGGTCATATCATCCAAGTTGCCACATGAACAGGTACAATAAAAGCGTACCTGAGATACAACACATATCACGAATCGTTAGATTCTTGGTATGTGCTTTAGAATAGGTTTACCAGAAGACTATTCTGTGAAGTCATGTGACGCAGTCAGTATGTCGGCACCTCTTCCCACTTCTCTTATATGTGTTGGAATTTCAACGCCCCAGCAAAGGCTTCCCAACCCGGTGGATTAGAGTGTTTGAGAGAACGCACCGTATCGTTGATCAGATCGGTGATATGAGACCCCGGGACCACTTGGTTTCGAATAAGCAGCTCCCACTGGTCGGTCCAACCCATATCAGGATTCTGTTTCACCCGGTCCAACAATTAACGTGCCTTGGTCTTGAACGCCTTAGGGACACTGGCCAGCACCTCATCTTCGAGCTGAGATGAGGAGGATGAGGAGGATGAGGGTGATGGTGGTGGTGGTAGTGTGGGTAGTGGTGTTGAACCACCCCTATATTGATCCATAAACGTCTTTTACCGGTTCAGCGTCTGATGGTAGAGTTGAATTTTCTCGTGATCGGGCAGTCGTCGTTGAAGTATGCTATTCATCTCTTCATCGAGGAACTGCAGTTGTTGTACCATGGCAGGGACAAGGTAGGGTGATTGCAAACTTTGTAACAGTCGAGGTTCGACCAGTATTTTTTTTTTTTCGTATGTTCAATTTTAGCGTCCCAAGATGGACCCTACTAACGGTCCCAGTACGGAGGCTGCTAATGGAGCGAGTAGTGCCCCGAGAAATCCACCTTTCTGTAACACCTGTTTCTTTTTTTTAAACTCGTCTTCTTCGGCAGCGTTCGGAGACCCGTCTTGTGCCGTTGCAATTTCCCTTTCTGCTGAGGACTGAGGGGAACATTCCCTTTTAACACACTATAAGCGACTTCACACAAGCACCGTACCAATCCCGCGTCCGCCCCGCGCACCAGGGCCCGGACCACCTCCGCTGGCGCGCTGCGTAACATGCGGAGCGCCGGCGCGTGCTTCCATATCCGGGCAGACATGATGAGGAAGTGAATGGTTTGAAGTCCACTCTTGTTCATTTATTTGGGGGTGTACACCGTCTGGAACTCATCGGGAAAAATGTGGGTCCGCAATCGAAGTGCCGAAGGTGTCCCTTATTTCAAGTCGATGAGCAGGTAGCCGGGGGCCTCCTGGGTGGCATCTTCAAAGGTTTCCCGAACAAAGGCCGTGTTTTTAGGGTACCTCTGTTTCGCCAGGTGCATGATTTGTGACGCGTCTCTGGGGTTTTTGAACAACACGACATACTGAGCATTCAAACTGATGTTGCTGTGCTCTTTGTTCTTACTGAAAAGATTTTGGACGATGTAGATGATACTCAGCCGGCGATGATGACTTCCTTTGGTAAAAAGCCAGGTCACTCGACTATCCGTTTCGGCTATCAGATCATCCACGACCACCAACGTGTCTTCTGGAGTATCCTCTGAGGGTAATCCTTCCACCAAGGTGAGTCCAGGCCTCTGTGCCAGTTCCTCGTAGGCAGGCTGCCAAGCTCCATAACACCAAATGAAGCGGGCCACGGGAGGAGAAATGAGGGCTGGCTCCCCGATGAGACGTTGAACGAAGTGTATTTTTGCAGAACCGGTCGGTCCAGCGATGAGACACGTGAAAGGATGCTGCCACCGTGGATTCATGCACACTAGTTATTTGATGTTTTAGGCTAAGCGTTCAGAGGCCCACCATCGTTGTCGCGGATCCCACCGGAGATCGTAGTCCGGGGGGTACCGTTGCCGTGGTAATCGTGGTACAAGACCTACTACAGGGTGGCGTAGGGGAGGTGTCGGTGCGATGGTCGGTGGTACCCTGCTAAAGGTAGGAATTGACGGTGTGGTGGTAGGTGCTCCCTGAGTTCCCCTCGTGATGTTCCGCCGATTCTTCGTGACCAGAGTAGTGGTAGGTGCTTCGAAAATGGTATTGTTGTTGGTGGTGTTGTTGTTGTTGTTGTTGTTGGTAGCGTATTGACGTTGGGATACGGGTGTGGGTGAGATAGAGGATAGGTTGAAACAGAATATCAGGTACGCCAAGTCGTAGAAGACACCTCCAAACAAGACACCCAGAAGCTCGAGTATACACACGACAGTACCGACTTGTCCTTTTCGAGTACGCAGCAGTAAAGGAAGTTGTGCACTCTGCATGGTACAGCCCTAGACTGAACGCTGTACGAGACGTGAGGTAGAATTTATACCCGTTTCATGTCACGGGCTGAGACCCAGGAATTAAACGAACTGGACCAACCTTGCCATTTGACGAAATGATAGGGGATGCCACGTCGACGTTCCGTTTTCAAAATCTCCTCCACCGTGTAGTAGTCCTTCGTGTAGTATGTGCTGTGTAGTATGTGCTGTGTAGTATGTGCTTTAGAATAGGTTAACCGGAAGACTTTTCTGTGAAGTCATGTGGCTCTGCCAGTATGTCGGCACCTCTTCCCACTTCCCTTATATGTGTTGTAATTCTGTGTTTTTACGACCGATTGTAATTCTGCCTCGTAAAACGTGCCCTGCAGTGTTTCTCCTTGTAGATCTTCCAGTTGATAGACGTGTGGGTTTCGGGGACTATGGCGAACAATGACAAAATGCTCATCACTCCAGTTGGGCAAGTAACTTTTCTCAAATTGACCTTTGACTTTACTGATCCGTACCACATCTCCGCGTTTTTAACGGGGTGAAGTACTAGGTGCTTCAGGGGGTGAGTACAGCGTACGGCGCACTTGATGTTCGTTGCGTTTCGTCACTTCGACGGGCGCCCGTTGGATACTGCGATGATAGGCTCGATTGTACCCTCGGACCAGTTGAGGTAGCACATCGATGTACCGTCGGGTGTTTTTGGCTGTAAAATACTTGTACATCCGGCCTTTCAAGGCCCGATTGAACCGTTCCACCACAGAGGCTTTGGTTTCGTTGTACGTATGGAAGAAAAACACCTGTTTCTTGAGAAAGGCTTGAAAGTGTCGGTTGAGAAATTCTGCGCCTTCATCCGTTTGCAAATAGAGGGTTTTGCGACTCCGGAAAATCTGCTAGAACGCCTGTACAAGATTCTCCCCTGTTTTGGTGCGGATGGGTACCACCCATGCTTACTTGGATAAAATATCGATACAGGTCAACATGTACCGATGTCCATTGTGGGCAGCAAATCGACTCATATCGACCAAATCTGCCTGCCATTGTGCGTCTATACCTCCTACGATGACTCGGTTACGGCGAAAATGCCGTCGGGCTGCTCGATGTAAGCTATAAGTGTCTTGGGTTTTTAACCATTCGCGAACTTCAGCTCGGCTGATGCCTTGGGACTGTGCAGCTCGAGCGAGCGCTCCCACAGCGCTATAAGCGGCTGGACTGACTGGACTGTAATGCAAATCCGTTAACACCTTATCCACATGTTTAAGGGCCCGACCCTTACCCCTCCGGGTGCCCCTCCGGGTGTCACACCGGGTTCGCTTCATGATGAGACACTGACGCTCTGGACTGTGTGGACCCTATAGATATAGTACCTCATCGACAATGGGGACTACTTGTTACAAAGCCGTCCATAGATCGGGGTCCAGGGTAAAATGAGCCCTTTCAGACAGGTGAGCCGAGTATAGGTTTAGTAGCCAATCGAAATGCTTCCATTCCGGTTAGCATGACGTCATCCGGGGTTTTTGCAGAGCGTGAAATTTTCTATAAAAACGGGGTAGTTTTTGAAATCTGTATTCATTTTTCTGAAAGTTCAGGCGAAGCCATGCCCCACAGTACTACGAATAATCTACACGACACGCAGTATACGGCCACCGGTGATCAACACAAATTCAGCGAATAATACACTGTGAACAATACCTCCACAGTCATCCTCGGCAATTTCCGGAATAATACCTCGGAATTTCTCGGAAGCTGACAAAAACCTCGGAAGTTGATCACTTTCTCACCAACTTAATCGAACATCCTCGACAGTCAACCTCGGCAATTCTCGGACAGTGAATAATGCCTCCGGAGATCTCGGTAATTCCCGGACAGTGACCTTGCCAATTCAGACGTCAATTATGATATTTGACTGCCCGAGCTGTTCCACCTCATCTACAAACATGAACGATTTTCGACGCCACGTGTCTTCTATTCACGACAACAGAGAGTATACCTGTACGAGCTGCAAGAAACTATTTAATCGCCTAGAAAGTCTACGGCGTCATGTACGGTCAGTGTATGGGGCACTCAATCAGCCATGCGAGGAATGTGGCTGGCTGTTTAAACTACCCAGTCAAGTAAGAGAACATTACCGGGTCTTCCATGGACACACCTATTCTCCTCCTAACCGGCGCCGCACCATCCATGGAGGAACACAGCCCTATCTGCCTTCTGATCCGGCACCCGGCGGCTCCAGTGTGGCAGTGTGGACGACCGTTTCATCGAGGATCCGGCAGATCCTCGATAGATACCAGTGGAGTTAGTGATACCTACCGGCGCCATTGGTCCCATATACGGCAATGCTTTCAACGCCATCGGGCGCTTCACGACCGCTATAATTTCCGGTTGGTCGACATCACCTCTCCACACAGATACGTCGAAGCCATTTTCTCAGACCGAACTACAGCCTTCAAGTTAAATCTGGCGTTTGGTTATGTACTGTACCCAAGCAGTAACATCCGAGTATTTGACCAGCCGTTCACCATCATTAATCGACCGTCACTAGAGACGGTGCTGGCTCAAGTGGACCAGTTGGATGGGCGCAACGGCAACGCCCCAGCACCCAATGGATGGTGGAGCGTGTCACCAATGTTGCGTTTTTCGTCGCCAAATTGACCGACCATCCCATCGGTGCCGTCATCCATCTCCCGGACTGGCTCGAACACAGAGAAGGTATGCATGCTTTAGTGGGTGGGAGCAGTGGTCCTTACACCGACCGGAAATGTTTATTCCGCTGTCTCGCCATCCATCTGGACAAACTTCCACCAAAGAAATGTGATCTTATGGCCAACCAGTATTCGCAGATGTACTTACAAGATAAGGAGATGGAAACCCAGTACTTCCTGGGCGTGGCGTTAAGTAAACTCGATCGAAACACTCTTCAAAGCCAATATCTACGTGTACAATCTCAGCCGTGACGTCGATGATTATGGTCGCTTCACGGCTCACCTGATCCATCGATCTCCAGAGAAGTGTGATACCACCCTGAGACTCAATCTCTACCAAGAAGGAACACTCGAGCATTTCTCCTACATCACCAACATGAACAGGTATGCCCAATCTTACAGCTGCCAGCAATGCCATCGGGTGTTCAAAGAATCGTCCAAATTACATAGCCACGAGAAGATGTGTGATAATACCATCAAACGGGAGTACCCGGGTGGTGTGTTCCACAATACACCCACCATTTTTGAGAATCTGGCGGATGAAGGGATCGATGTTCCCCCTGCCCAAGGCTATTTCCCATATCGGGCCGTGCATGACTTTGGATCCATCCTAGAACCCATGGAAGCGGCGACCGCTAAAACGCAATGGAGGCGACGTCATATCCCCTTGAGTGTGAGCATCCATACGAACGTACACGGCTACGAAACGGCTCCCGTCTGTTTCGGGTCTACTGGCGATCCCCAGGATGATGACCTACTTGGAGAACCTTAGTCAGACCCAGTGTCGCGCACCATCCAACCGATCCTGGATGAATTGGATGCACGTATTCCGAAATCGGCCAACACTGACACTGAGGACGAAGAGGATGCTCCTGACAAACCTCCGAAGCCGTACGCCCAGAAACTCAAGCTGCGTTTACTGGAACATTCAATTCAGTTGCCTGTTATCGGATATAACTCGGGACGTTACGATCTCAATCTCATCAAGGTCTTTCCGTACCCTTACCTCGCCAAAGCTGGTAATATCAAATTCATCATTAATACCAACGACCACGTGGCCCTCTCCACCACCACGCTCCGGTTCTAAGATGTTCAAAATTACCTGGCGCTCAATTACAGTTAATATCAGTGAGTCAAAGCCTAGCACTGTACACAAAACAAAGGCCATTTTCCGTATTGGTACATGACCAGTTTCGACCGTTTGGATGAGACACAACTCCCACCCCGAACCGCCTTCTACGATTACGATGACAAGAAAGACGAAGCGTTGCCCGAGACGACTTACACCGAACTTCAGCAAGTATGGGTCCGTGAAGGCATGCGCACTGTCCGGGATTTTCTGCTGTGGTACAACAACTTGGATGTTGTGCCTTTCCTCGAAGCGGCCGAGAAGATGTTCCGATTCTATCAGAATATGGGAGTGGATATGTTTAAGGAGAGTGTCAGCCTCCCTGGACTCATACTGAGATATTTTTTTTATTTTTTATGTAAACTTTATTTTGGAATCTTTGGGATTGACATTAAGCAGAGCTTATTGTGTGTCTCCCATTCATTAGATAAAACATGATAAGAAATGAAATTACATAATGAAGATTTACAGCAAAGTGCGGGTGACATTACAAAAATGGTGCGCAATTTGAATGTGCGAAATGTACATGGGTAGCGGACGTAAGTAGTATACGGTCGTTCTAGAGAATGGTCTGAGAAAACATTTCAGGGAGTGAATCATGAAAATAACATATATAACGTAGATGGGAACTATGTAGTGGAAATCAGGTCTTTGTAAATCTTTTACTTTCCTGAACATAAGTACAAACTATTTCGCTAATATGTAGATTTACTTCAATGGGGGCATTATTTGTCCCATATAGTAACACTGATGTCGTTAGATCGCTGGTGAATCCTGCCGCCCTGATTTCGTTTGTCATTTTTTGTCTACACGCTAAGAAAGTTGGACAAAATAACAGAAGAATCTGATATAAAATTATTAAATAAATCGCCATTCAATGAACTACAACCATTACGTAGACGACACAATATAAGATTCATTGGTCTATTACCAACATAATACCAAACTGGTGGAATATTTAGTTTGTAAAGGGTGTGCAGTTTCAGTTTAAATTCGGTTGTGTTTGAAATTCCTTTGATATTTTCAGGAAGAGTATTCCAGAGTCGTACGGTGGCTGGGAAGAAAGATTTCTTGAAGAATTCAGTTCTGCAAAGATAAGGGGTTACATTAAAAGAATATCTCGAGGGATACGGATTTCGAGCACTTGGTAAAGGTGGAAGTCTGCTTGATAAGACGTGTGGAGGCGAGTCGTTAAGTATTTTATGAAGAAATGACAATTTATGAATCAGGCAGCGCTTTGACAGTGAATGAAATCCAGATTCTTCATAGAGAAGATAATCCGGGGCACTCCTTGTTAGTCCAGTTATGACGCGTAGTGATTCTTTTTGAACTGATTCAAGTCTGTCGATGTTTAGTTTGGTGAGGTTGTCCCATACTACATCAGCATACTCGAGACAGGGTCTTATGAAACTTTTATACATTATCTCAAGGCATTTTCTGTCCAGAATGTATTTAAGACTTTTAAAAATATATAATTTCTTTTGACCTTCTGCAAGAATATTTTCCATATGGTCTTTCTACGTACCATCTTTACTAAAAGTCAGTCCAAGATGTTTATGAGAGTCAGATGATCCAATAACGGTATTGTCAAAGGTAGTTTGCATGGTCGAAGGGGATCGTCGTCTGGATACTAACACCGATCTAGTTTTGGTGGCGTTGAAATCAACTAACCACATCTTTGCCCATTCCTCGAAACGATTCAGGTCTAAATCTAATTCTGTTCTGAGGCTTAGATTTGTAATATTCTCCGATATCACATACAAACATGTGTCATCGGCAAATAAACAGATGTTATTGATGATGCCCTCTGGGAGGTCATTTAGGTAAAGCAAGAATAAAAGTGGACCAAGAACCGAACCCTGAGGCACACCCGCAAAAGTTCTTTGTGGTAAAGACTCACGACCATTTATGACGACTCGTTGATAACGCTCGTCTAGATAATCAACAAACCATCGAAGCAAACTTCCATTTATCCCTAGTTTCTCTAATTTAGTCAGTAATCCTTTATGCCAAACTCTATCAAACGCTTTTGATATATCAAAAAATAAGAAATATACTTCTTTACCTTTGTCTAATGCATTAACAATATCGAAATAAATATCTAGAAGTTGTGTAACAGTTGATTTAGACGGTAAGAAACCATGTTGATTCGGTGTTATTTTCTCGTGTAGGAAATTGAATACGTGTTTGAATACAACTTTTTCCAATACTTTACTTAAACTTAAAGAAATCGGTCTATAGTTAACAATGTCATTTTTGTTACCTTTCTTAAAGATTGGCGTAACATTGGCCAATTTCCACGAAGAAGGAAATATGGCTTTTTGAAGAGAATAATTAAAAAACCTAACAAATATCGGAGCAAGAACGTCCTTCCCTTCGAGAAGAAGTCTTGGACTAATTCCGTCTGGTCCAATAGCTTTGGTAGTGTCCAGATTTGATAAAATGGGCAGTACATCATTCATAGTAACAGCAAAATTTGTTAACTGGGGTCCTGTATGTGGGATAATTAAAGGAAGAATAGCGTTTGAGTCGTCGACATAACATATTTTAGAAAAGTAATCGTTCAACATCGTAGCTTTCGCTTGTGGGTCGTATTCGTAGGTGCTATCTGACCGCCTTCTACGATTACGATGACAAGAAAGACGAAGCGTTGCCCGAGACGACTTACACCGAACTTCAGCAAGTATGGGTCCGTGAAGGCATGCGCACTGTCCGGGATTTTCTGCTGTGGTACAACAACTTGGATGTTGTGCCTTTCCTCGAAGCGGCCGAGAAGATGTTCCGATTCTATCAGAATATGGGAGTGGATATGTTTAAGGAGAGTGTCAGCCTCCCTGGACTCATACTGAGATATTTGTTCCAGGGTTTACCCACCTTCTTCGCCCTCATTCACCAAAAGGACGCCGACATGCACACGTGCCTCAAACAGAACATCGTGGGTGGCCCAAGTCTGATCTTTCACCGGTACCATGAACAAGGGCTGACCCATATCCGAGGAGGAAAACTGTGCGATAGGATTATTGAATTCGACGCCAACGCCCTGTACCTCTCCTGTATGGCCAAACCGATGCCAGGAGAGCATTACACCCGGTGGCTCCCCGAAGAGGGCCATTTCAAGGCACAGCTGTCCCGTACACGTCTGGCACAAAACTGGCTCGATTGGGTCGGGCACTCCCTCAGCATCACCATCCGCCATCAAGCCAACAGCACCGAGAAGCGGTGGCATGGTAGCCCTCTGCTCGAAAACCTACTATTGTTACGGCGGAGACAACGACAACAAATTCAGTTGCAAGCGGGTGAGTCGACGTTACCCTAACATTAACAAATCCCTGTACCTCGAGGTGCTCCAGGGTAAAACCAGTGTCAGTGGGATCAACAAAGGATTTCGTATCGTCGAGAACCAGATGCGCTCGTACATCCAGCGGCGGGACGCCTTCATGTACTTCTACCCCAAGCGCAAGGTCCTGGACGATGGTGTGACAACGACCTATTTGGACATTTGAACACTGCTCATGAACTGTTATTCATTATCGTCACTTATAATGTATTCTTAAAATGTGACCATGACAGCGTCGCAATGCTCCATGGCCACGACCTAGTCGAACATTTGAACACCGCTCATGGACTGTTATTCATACGCAGTATAAGTACAATGTATTCTTAATGTGACATTGACAACGTCGCAATGCTCCTTGTTTTAAATATGTTATTTCAGTGTACAGCATGTTATTAATTCCAACTTGTATTCTTGGGTTGATAAAAAATCACAAGACATGGTGTTTGAGATCTAATTTTTCAGTGAACAATAACATCAACGTGAGAACAACCACGTGAAAACTGAAGCCCAGAACGGGGGCTTGTACATTGAAATGGTTAGAAATTAAGCCCAGAACGAGGCTTGTAAATTGAAATGATCTGCGGCCCAATCATACACCAGTATATCTCGGTCCTCGGCCTGGGGGGTACTCGTCAAACATCTGCACGATGATGGGTAGCTTTCGTCCCCAGCAACGGTGGTAGAGGTAAAACAAGCAGTACTGGCTGCGTAGGCTACTGCTCAAGCCTTGCAACGCTTGACTGTTCCACTTGAATGATGCTGTCAAACTCAGCGTAGCAAATCACGTTGATGGTGCTCCGGAGGGCTCGTGCAAAGTGGATTTCGAACCATAGGTTGTCTTGATTGGCGAGGGTCAGCTGATGGTCTTTCTCTAAGGTGGGGGTCAGATCAAAACAGAACAACGTGTATCCGTTCGCGTAGTCCTTCCGATTGATCACATTCCCTTCATCCTGGTTGATTTGACCGGTCGCTGCAAACAGGCTCTGATAGGCTCGAATGAAATTCCCGCGCCAAAAGGGCCACAAAATCGATGCCGAAAAGTTTAAAGTCAAACGGGTTGTCTGGGTAGGCTCCGCTGAAACTGATATTCTCCACACAGGCCAGGATCAATCGCTTGGGCAGTTCCCCCATGAATAGGTTTTCTTTGTTGGCGCTCATATTTCCGGCAGGCGCAGAGAACACTTTGGTTTGCACACGTCGGATAGGGTGATGGACTGGTTTTTTCTCCAAGGCTTTGAGGTGTCCCAGGAGAATGGCTGGATTCGGTTTCACTTTTCGGACATACAAGACTGCGTCATGGATGATGATCTTATAGTCAGCTGCATGCTGCTCTACGTTAGTGGCCATCAAGGCGAAGTTTTGGGGCGCCCGTTTCAATCGGATTTTGATGGGGATCTTGTACCGGTCTGCATGAAGAGGTCTGCGTGCAGTCGACCGATGAGATCGACCGAACTGCCGTTCGCAGTGAAACCAGGCTATGTTTATGTATACTATGATTGTCTTTTTGAATTTGATGCTAATACTGTTATATGGAAATGGAATAGGTCTTTGGATTATGGACGCGGATATTCTCTAATGGACGACGGCTGGATTATGAATGACGGACTAGACGCTTGTAATGTTTATGTATACTATGATTGTCTTTTTGAATTTGATGCTAATACTGTTATATGAAATATGGAATAGGTCTTTGGATTATGGACGCGGATATTCTTTAATGGACGACGGCTGAATTATGAATGACGGACTAGACGCTTGTAATCCTTCCGCTTGCTCCATCCCGCATTGTCGTTCTCCGTGCCCATGTGCTCGGGTGTGTCCCGGTAGAATAAAGGGGCTGTCAGCTGAGGTTTTTAGCCTCTCGTCCATATGACAACAGCGTTTCGATGTAGGTTCGATATGGGTACGTGTTGAACGAGTCACTGATGAGTTTGTCGCTGAGAAAAATATCCAGCTGTTGAAACATAGAGTGCAGCCAGATATTCGTCGGGGCCCACCCTTGCATTGTCGACGATTCTGGAGCCATCTCCATTGACGATCTTGGCTTTCACATACAAGTACGTATGGGCTAAATACACATAAGCCGTATCCGCATTACTGATGGTGAACTCGATTGGCCCTTTTTCGTTGATGCTGGAGAGCGGGAGATGCTTCACCCATAAGCCTTGTTCGGCACTGGTCTGCGTGGGTGGGACGGTCCACAAATCAAATTCACTGTTAGTGGAAGGGCAGGACTTGGCGTGGATGAAGGACATGTTTAAGAAAAGATATCCTGGGTCTTCGATGTACGTCCTCGCTGGGTCGCTCATCGACTGATGCGTGATCTCGGCGGTGCAGGTGTGTTATTCCCAACGGTGCGTTGTGCTTTTTCGAGGAAGACGCCCCCTGCTTCTTTGGGTCGGCGTTTTAGTGCTTCTCGGACGAGGAGAACGGTGAACGCATCTCCCAGGGCTTGCACTCCACTTCGGAGAGCTTGTTTGCCGACCGCTTGCATCCCTGGCGTCACGAGTGGCAGGAACTTTCGGTTTGACGAGTCTCCCGAGTATGTTCCCCAGCCCATTACCTCGTTGGATGCGTGTACCTGCAAAAACGGGAAGGCCACCCCGGCCTGCTGGGTATAATAGTTCATATAGCTGTGTACATCGCACTCGTAAGGCACCTTCATTATACAAAATTGGGAGAGCGTATTCGTCGAAAATGAAGCGTGACCACCACTTTCCCAATTTCGAATGCCTGAGGTTGTCCGGTATCATCCCTTATATCGATGGTGATGGTAATGATGTCAATTTGTCGCACCGGTAGATAGAGTACGTGGTTAAAGCTCTGTGTGACCTGATTTCCGTAGTTCCCATTCACTGGACAGACGCGGTGCAGGGGCGCATCGATATCGCCGACAATGTGACAATTCACCACATCCGAATAGACATAGAGTCCATACAAGCCAGCCTGAAGATCCAGGATGGTCTTGTCCTGGAGCAGACGAGGTCCAACATAGTTATCCGTCTCCACTGCACACAGCTCCTTCAACGTCTTGATGAAACGTACGGTCACATTGCTCTGGAAGGTGATCAGGAACTTGTGGTTCCACTCGTGGTACTCCGTGTGCAGGTAATCCGCAAACGGGAAGACGCTTTACCCCCCCGGAGGTCTTGCCCTTGATGAGGTTACCCACCGCCTCGATGAGCATTTTGGGTGTAGGGTACTGGACTTCGGGAAGAATACCATACCGTATCCTGTTGCAAGTTGTAGGCCTATCACGTGTACGGATATTGGATATCCACTAGACCACAGACAGCACACGGAGCAGGGTCTGCGCCAGGTACAATAATCCGAATCAACTCGGGTGGGGTCCTCTTCAATACCCGGAACGTCGGCGCGTGCTTCCGTACTCGAGCAGACATCCTGTTCAACTAACGCTGGAACCCCCAACCCTACCCTTTTTATTAGTGGACTACAGAAACAACATAAACAAGAATGGTGTGTTTGAAATTTTTATTATCCCCATCAGCACATACACACGCCAGCTGGGGGAGCCACTGTGGGTGTGTTTACATTATTTTTGGATGTATACGTGGTGGGTCTCTCCGGAAAAGATACCGGTCCGTAGTCGGAGGTGGTCGTGGGTGGCTTGCTTCAGGTCGAAGAGAATATACCCGTGTTGAGGGGTTGTCGCATCTTCAAAGGCTTCCAATGCAAACTAAGTGCGTCCGGTGTACATCTGTCTCGCCAGGTGCCGCAGTCGCGTGGTATCTCTCGAGATTTTAAACACCAACAGATAGTGGGCATTCAAGCTGATGTTCCGAAGTTCTTTTTTTGTACTGAACAGATTCTGCAGAATGTAGATGATGCTGAGCTGAGTGACCCGCGCATCCGTCTCCGCCATGAGATCATCCAGGACCACCAAGGTGTCCGGTTCCAAATCGGCCAGGTAGGGTAGGCCTTCCACGAACGTGATGTGCGGCATTGTTGCATACCCCGTTTGCCATTCTCCGTAACACAACACGACACGGGCAATGGAAGGGGTAATCATGCTGTCGGCGTGTTGAAGGAGTTTCTGGACCAAGTGCGTCTTGCCTGAGCCTGTCGGCCCCGCAATGAGGCAGGTGAAGGGGTGTTGCCACCGGGGGTCCATGGTTGGAGGAGTATCCGCTGTCGTGATAACCCGCTGTTGCAAATTTGGTACGAGTGAATCGGGGTCGTCGGTGCGTCGAGCTTTGATACCGTTGTCGACGGGCGTTCACTACGGGTGGACGCAGAGGACAATATTTGGTGTAGGGCTCGATGTTGACCTGTCTTGTACACGTGGTGTGGTAGTGGTCGCTGGATGAGGTTTGACTGGTGTAGAGGAGGTCTGTAGACTGGTTTGACTGGCAAAGACACGGCTGTTGTCCTAGGTGGAACGAGTAGAGTGTTGAGATAGGCTACGTCGTAAAACACACCCCCATATAAAATGCCCAGCAGGGTTAGCAATGCCACTACGAGGCCTACTTGTGCTTTGCGCGTTTTGGAAGACGCTGTGTTCAGGACGGTTGCACAGTGTTCCTGGTCGAGCGTGGAGGGAAGGATGACGGCGGTGGTGCCTGGTTTTATAGTCGTTTCATCTGGTTCGAGATCCAGGAATTGAAGGAACTGGGTCAGCCTTGTCATTTCACGAAGTGCATCGTCTTGCCTCGGCGTTGCTCGGTTTTCAGGATGAGTTCCACTGTGTAGTAGTCTTGCATTGTTTTCACCACGGGCTGTAACTCATGCTCGTAAAACGTCCCTTGCAGCGATTCCCCTTGAAGATCTTCCAGTTCTTAGACTCGTGGTTGTCGGGGTATGTGGCGTTTAATCAGAAAGTGTTCATCGCTCCAGTTGGGGAGGTAACTTCTCGAAATTGCCCTTGACTTTACTGATGCGTACAGGGTCCCCGACCTTGAACACCATCTTCGGCCGTCGTTGCGATTGCATGGGTTACAAGATACGCCGCACTTGAGCTTCGTTGCGTTTGGTAATGGTAATGGGGGCTCACTGTATACTCCGGTGATAGGTACGATTGTAAGCAACCAAAGTTTCGGGAGAACATCGATAAAACACCATGTATTCGTGTACGTGAAATATTTGTACATGCGGCCTTTGAATATCATGTTGAACCTTTCGACGACCGAATCCATGGTCTCGTTGTAGGTGTGAAAGAAGACGAACTTCTGAGCTTTCAGAAACTGTTGGAATGGTATGTTGAGGAATTCGGTGCCTTCATCGGTTTGCAAATACAATGGCTTGCGCCAGATCTTGAAGATGTCCTTGAACGCAGCTACGAGATTCGCCCCCGTTTTCGTCCGGATGGGTATCACCCACGCATACTTCGACAGGATATCGATGCATGTCAAGATATACTGATTCCCATCGTTGCGTTTGGCAAAGGCTCTCATATCGACCAAATCCGCTTGCCATTGGGCATCTATACCACCAACGATGACCCGGTTCCGTGGAAAATGGCGGCGGGCAGCTCGATGTAAGGTATAGGTGTCTTGTTGTTTGAGCCAATCTCGGACTTGCGATAGACGAATGCCGTGGGGTTGAGCGGCTCGATAGAGGGCAGACAATGCACTATAGGCTACCAGACTATCGGAACTGTAGTATAAGTTATCCAACACCTTCTCCCAGCGCTTCATGGTGATGACTGATAATGGACCCAGAGACTATCGTGTATTTATAACGTGGTCGAGGTCTGATGTTCAGGTTCTATCACCGTTGTATATATCCTAGGTTGGCTGAGCCTATCCGGGTAATCGATGACGTCGTCGTCCTCCGACAGTGGACTGTTAAGTACCACATCTTTGTGGAGTACCCGAGGGTCTTCCTCCTTTACGCGGTTAATTATTTGCTCATTGGGTTCTGCTGCCACGTCACTCAGGGCACGAGCACAGCCCAACTGAACAGCTGACCTGTCGTCCGGTGTAAACAGCTGGTCCAAAATATGCACCACTTTCTTCAAGGCCGTCCACAGTTCAGGGTCTAAGGTGGAGCTTCAGGTGGTGTCCTGGTAACGTCCCAGATGTGCAAAGAACGGTCCCCGGTGTACGTAGATGGCGTTCTCGATGTGGATGAGGTTCCCATCCAGTTCACCATACAACACTCGTTTAAATTTGGTCCATTCGGTGTAGGATAACCGTGTTCGATGTAGACTCCGGGCAAACATCCCCGTCTTCCATGAATGATGACGGTATCCTCATAGACGTGTTACCCCATCCCCAGGGGTAAGGGGAAGGACGGCTCGTAGGACTGGTAACATGGTTGATCAAATGACGAACGGTGAATGACGCACACTCTGACTGACCCTCGTATTTATGGGCAGATCCCTTGGTGACATGGTTGACCAAATGATGTGCGATGAATGACGCACTGTCTGACGGACTCGCGGATTTATACCCATCAATTGCGTCATGACGTCATTCTGGACGTCGCAGGAAGTGACCCTCTTTGTAGGGTGAAAAGACGAAATTCCCCGTCAGGTTTATATAGCCCCAACTGAATTTTGATTGGCTGCTAAAAGTATACTCGGTTATTCGATTGGTTAAAAGTCTAACGATTTCATTGGTTAAAATACAGCACGCTGATTGGTCACTTTGAGTTCACTTTCCAAAGTCCATGGTACGCCAGAATCCCTCATTTTGATCCCAAAAATAACACCACCCGGAGAATGCCGAAAATGACCACGGTCATGACCGGACTTGACCATTTGCGTACACTTCGCCATCCATAAGATGGCTTGCGAATCGTGTGTCTCCATTATCGCGGAGCGATATCCGGTGTTTTACCGGATTCTGTTCGGCCTTCATCCGGCGGAGAACAGACTCGAAAACTCTGATAAATTACAGGTTTTCATACATACCCCGGAAACAGATATTGCCTGGGCTTACAAAATATATAGGTATGAATAACTTTCGTATCATCCAAGACGTGTGATAGATCTGTAATTTTGAACAAGTAGATCATCACATGACTCGAAAATGGCGGGTTACGTTGGGGTTACGTCGGTAGACTTTAGCTGATTGGCTGACGAAGTCACGTGGTATTGATTTCTGGAAATTTCCTCTAGCAGTTGCCGAAAGTAGTCTGAAATGGATACACACGATCCCAGGGTCAGTCTTACCGCGTATAGATGACCGAGATGGTTACAGGTTGCGGACTTGACGTCATCCTTCAGGATAGTACCCTGTTAAATTTTACCCCGGGGAGCAAATCATCCTTCAGAATAGTACCCCGTTAAATTTTACCCGGGGCGGGGACAAAAATCTCAGCCACACTATTCGGACAGAATTGAACTTTTATATACTACTTGCATTCACGGTAGCCTGATAGTTTGTCTTGGAGCCCGCAAAAGATCCTGTTGGATCTAGTGGACCTTCGCGCACTCTTGAGATCAGCACATTCCGGTAACGTTTCATACACCTATATATATATATTAGAGAATTGTGTGACACTGGACAAATTGTGTGGCTCAGCCTCTTCGCCAAGTTCAAGTATTTATTGCACAAACACCATAAGAGGCAGAGTACAAATTAAATCGAACAATTAACCAGAGTAACAATAGTATGTACATTTGACACCCTGAGTGGGTGAAGATAAGCAGTCAAACATTCACCCAGACTGCGTGGATATATCATGATATTGTAGATGGAATAGTACTAATGCGAAATATTATGATGCAAATATAGCAAGAACGTGTGCAAATAATATGATAATTCACCAAGACGGCCCTGTATGTAGTACAATGCATAAATTAGCGTTGATTATACCATTCATAAAGAGTAGGTACAACTACCTTGAATAAGGCAGCACAAGACATAATCATGGCAAACTTGTTAGTATCATTCATAGTGTTGAAATCATTAAAGCGAGCAGATATTTTTTGAAATAGAGAGATCCTATCTGAATGAAATCTGTTACATGATAAAACAAAATGTTTCTCATATTCTACTACCATACACACCTCACACAAACGTTGATGAATTGGGGTCTTAGGCTTGGTGTGCCTACCCACTTCTATTTTTAACTTGTGGTTACTTAACCGCAATTTTGAGAAAAATTGCTGGTGGCTTGGTTTATTATATAACAGATATGGTTCGAGTTCAATCGTAGTCTTAAACAGTTTGTATGTTCTCATCTTATTTTGTTCACCAGGAATTTTATCATCTTGAAGTGAATCATGAAAACATGCTTTGAAATGTGCCTGTAGCAGAAGATGAAAATTACTCCCCACTGCTTCATCTATATCTATATTAAGATTAGTGTGTAAAAAAGACTGTATCTTATACAACCAGCCAACATGCTTCATGCAGAGAACCTTTTGTTCCTGAAGAGCATGGTATATTAATTTATCAGAAGATTCTAGTGCATAATGGTAAAGATTAACAGACCTCTTGACTATATCGTGAATCAATGGATAAATGCCTAACTCAGCTCTAACCCCCCAATTGTTGGTGGATCTGTGAACTTGTAAAAGCCGTTTATTAAATTTTAGTTGAACTTTCTCTAGGGGAGAATTGTCAGGGTGTTTACATGATACAAGGTCTGCTCCCCACACCTCTGAGCCATAAAGCAGGACAGGTTTAACTAGGGACTGGAATAGATGACATCCAGTATCAATGGGAATATTTTTCCCATTTAGATTACTAAGTAATGAATATGAAGCACGCATGCCTTTACGACTTAATTGCTCTGTATTTTGCCTGAAATGGCCTGTACGTGAAAAAATTATCCCCAAATATTGGTATTGATCGACTTTACCAATTTGAGAGTCGCCCAAGCGCCATATTATAGGTCGTTTGAATTGAGGACCTTTTTTAAACACAATAACTTTGGATTTGTCGAGGTTGACAACAATATGATTACTTTTACAATAAATGTTTAGATTGTCAAGAGCATTTTGTAGCCCATTTGGAGACTCAGACAACAAAAGCAGATCGTCTGCAAACAGTAGATGAGACAATGGATGACCATTTAGGTCAATAGGACAGCAGTGGTCATTGAAGCTTGACTTGATGTCGTCAATAAAAATATTAAACAGTGTAGGAGAGAGGGAACAGCCCTGTTTAACTCCTTGGTAACTGTGGAAGCTTGAGGAAATCTCATCGTTAATTTTGATGTTATACAAGACATCACTATATAAGGACTTAATCAGATTAAATATCTTACCATTTATGCCAGTGTCTAATAACTTTTTGAACAAAGATTGCCTATCAATAGAGTCAAATGCTTTACGAAAATCTACAAAGCATGCATACAAAGGCTTTTTATTGGAATTATACTTTTCAATGATAGTTCGGAGTGTAAATAAATGGTCCGACGTACGATGGCCTTGTCTGAAGCCAGCTTGATTGCAGCTCAACAAGTTGGAATCTTCCATGAAATTAGTAAGACGTTTGTTAATGATTTTAGCAAAAAGCTTCCCAAGAGCATTACCTAGGGCTATGCCCCTATAGTTGTTGGGAACAGAACGGTCACCCTTTTTATGTATTGGGATAAGGGTCGAGTTACGCCACAACTCAGGTAAATAACCCTGGTCTAGGATAATATTAAACAACCGAGATACATGGTCAATAGTAACAGGTATGACACACTTTAGGAGTTCGTTACTAATGTTGTCCTCTCCTGGACTCTTATTAACCCTTATGTTAGCAACTGCTGTTAAAATTTCTTCAGCAGTTATTGGTGTGTTAAGCATAGAACTATTATCATCTGTGGTGTCTTCAGGGATAGTCCCTGAAGACTGAATGTCAGATTTTCCTAATAAAGAAACAAAGTGGTCGGCCATTGCATACTTGTCTACAGGAACAGACTGGGAAACTGAGTTTTTAGTAGTCCCTAGGTATTTTAACAATTTGCAGTAGTATTGGGCATTGGACTGTTTGGCATCGCGAAGTTCGCTTATTAAATTATCATAATATTCATGCCGTTTACGTGCAACCAGTCTTTTATAATTACGTTTAACTTTGTGATAATGGATACGAGCCTCGTCAGATGGATTGTTATTGTATTGATGATAACTGGATTTGGCATACTTTTTAGCTACCTTGCAATCCCGGTCATACCATTTATTCTTCCGTGTGGCTTTATTAGACCGTACCTGAACTGTAGCTTTACAATTGAGGTGATGGAGAATATGGGTAAAATCAGTGACACCCTGCTGCACTCCCTCCGGGTCGCTAGAGTAAGGTTGCATGATAAAGCTGTTGAGTAGATGCCTAATACCATCTGACTGGATCTCCTGCAGAACAGTGTCATGGCTGTGCGAGTTCCATTTCCTCTTAAATTTAACCTTCTTATATGTAATATTATTTACAGAGGCATTAGGAATTACATCTGTGCAGAATTTTACATTTAGGTAGCAAAACACTTGACAGTGATCCGAGTATAAAGTAAGTGGAGATACATGTAGGTATTTGACATTTGTGTAAAATGGTTCTGACACAGCGATATAGTCAACAGTATTCCGCCCATTGTATGTGTGACACGTAAATTTTCCAAAGGCATCACCTGGGGCTCTGCCATTAAGAATTAATAACTTGTGACTAGATAGGGTTTCAATCAAGTTTCGCCCAAATGTATTAACAGATTTGTCGAGGTTTTTGCGGGGTAGCTGTATACAATTGAATGACCCATCGGGTAATATAGGTATATGGATAGCTCCATTAGTGGATATAAACTCTGGTTTTTCACCTGTTCTGGCATTAAAATCACCACCTAACATAATATGCCCCTTATTACTGTACTGACAGATGAGGGCATCCAACTCTTCAAAGGGATCTAACCTGCCTTATGTTTCCAGTAAGCAGAGTTATCAGGCCTGAAGTATACAACACCAATAAAGAGGTCCTTTTCAAGATTAAGTGAAGATTTAGATATTTTGACCCATACCATGAGATCAGAATTAAAAACCACAGTAACTTCAAGGACCGATCTGTACAACAATGCTATACCACCACGTGGTCTACGGCCATTTATAGCCTGGTCCTTATTAAAATTTTTAAAACAATAACCAGGAATGTCAACATTAAAATCTGAAGACTGCCAAGTTTCAGTTAAACCAACGCAACTAAATTTACAAATCGACCTAATGAAATCTGGGTCATCAAGTTTATTATCATCCAAACCTTGCACATTCCAAAAAGAACAGCTGAAACGTTCCATCAGGAAAATTTCAAATCAAAAATACAGTTGCAGATTTGCATGCAAACAATTATATCATAGCAGATGCCAATAATTCAATCGTATCCAAAATTACCCACTGAAAGGTATTAATAGTACATGACTAGCAGGGTGAGAATTCAAAATCAATTCCAATACAACCTACTATAACCGACTGTCACGATTAAAGGACAATACTGACCACAACTGATAGTATTAATTTTCAATAATATACACGATATCATGCATGATGGTTGAACATCGGACTGGCTTTACACGACAGATATTTCATGAAATAGCCACGCCGGAACATTTAAATGTATCAATTTGATCGTGTGGAATCATTATTTCTAAGAAGTAGACCGTTCACTACTGTTATATCAATGACAGTTTTACCAGTTAGAAAGTCTGAGTAAAATAATCATGCAAGAGAGCAACTACACAGACAATTAACTGATATGGAGAGTCTTTTGCTCACAATAAGCATTCGGCACAAGCATGTGACTTTCAGTCTATTACATATATTGTATTGTGATTGAAAAAGAGTCACAATAAAAAGAATACTGCCCACAGTCAATAGTAATTATCAATATGATATTCTGTGTGGGGGTTAAACCTCCAACTGAATTTACTTGACTGAGATATGCTCAAAAAGTGTAACTTTTAGATAACATGAACCTCATGTGGAAACCGTAGCTCACAGAGGTTGTCACAAGAAGAGGTTGTCACAAGAAGAGGTTGTCACAAGAAGAGTTTGGCACAACCCATTTGATATCGGGTATGGATAATGCACAGTATGTAGTATGACAGCTAACACATAGAAGACAAGAGCTGAATCAGTTCCTGTACAACAGACTTTCTGGTAGACTGCTCAGGCGGCACTGAATGGGGTTTCACAAACACATTTGATGTATGAGTTGGGGGGACACCCAAGGACTTAATCTCAGATGGATTAACTGGGCCAGGAGCACAAGCTGGTGCACTGTAATAGGCATTCTGTATTGAAGGCCATTCTACGGCATATGCCGGATGTGAGGCAGGGGGCCTGTAATGCTGCTCGTGGACAGGCGCCTGAAGAACCATGGGGCTGCTAGAGAACACAGGTTGCTGTTTAGTGTG
>JAVTVY010000821.1:0-34237 GCA_036873755.1 Hanleya hanleyi
AACTGTAATATACTAGGGAGGAGGTACATGAAACAATATGATGCCATGAGAGGATGCATCCCAGCATAGCTTCAGTCCATCTAACCATGAGGATTTTACATTGTATCTCCATACTCATTTTTACCCCTCGGCCAATTTTGGCCATGGGGTATTGTCGTCTTGAACGTCCGTCTGTTCGTACGTCAGTACGTGAGCGGGATAGACGGAAAACGGTTCCACTGAAGAATTCCAAATTTGGTATGCTTATTTACCTTGTCAAGGACCAGAAGCCTATTGAATTGGGACCTGATTGGGTGGAAACCTTGGCGGCCATCTTTAATTTTACGCAAAATGGATAATGATCCATATCTCGGAAACCATCCAACTGTTCAATACGAAAGTTAGTATACATCATCGATACATCAAGCAACTTTCGATGAATTACCAAACCAGCTTTTCTGATTAGCTGGAAATCCTGGAGGCCATCTTTAATTTATGCAAAATCGATAATGATACATATCTGTTACCATTCAATTGTTTTATATGAAAGTTGGTATACATCATCGATGCATACAGATACTTTAAATCGGGACCTGATTGACTGAAAACCTTGGTGGCCATCTTTAATTTATGCAAAAACTTTAATAATATATATCTCTGATATCATTTAAGTGTTCTATACCAAACTTGGTATACAGCATCGATGTACATGTATCAAGAGACTTGCAATGAATAACCACATCAGTTCCTCTGAGTGGAGAGAAGGATGGGCGGCCATCTTTAATTTATGCAAAATCATTAATGATCTCGTTCTCTGATACCGTTCAAGTGCTCGATGTAAAATTTGGTATACATCATCGATGAATACTTACGACAAATGACAGTTCTGGTTTCTCTGATTGGGCGGAAACCTTGGTGGCCATCTTTAATTTATGCAAAATCTTTAATGATGTATATCTCTGATACCATTTCAGTGTTCTATACGCAACTTGGTATACAGCATCAATGTATCAAGAGACTTTCAATTAATAACCACATCAGTTCCTCTGAGTGACGGGAAGGATGAGCGGCCATCTTTAATTTATGCTAAATCATTAATGATCTCTATCTCTGATACCGTTTAAATGCTCGATGTAAACTTTGGTATACATCATTGATGCATCAAGAAACTTATGTAATGAAAACCGGTTTCTCTGATTGGACGGAAACCTTGGGGGTCATTCCTAATTGCAAAATTGTTGATAATCTGTATATTTGTGACTTGACTGCTTGGTGTTCCTGACATCTTGGTTCAAATTGAATACATTATGAATGTACCCAGAGACGAGGGGTTTTCAGATGCGCAGCTTCGTATTGTTATTTACTGCTGAAGGATATGCTTTCGATTATCTGAAAAAAGTGAAATTCTTTACAAATATTGGTAACAGGCAGTGAAGACATTATTTTATCATTTCATCAGGTTGGTTTCATAATAAATGTCTGTCCCAGCGTTTTTTTTTATATAAATATATATATGTGTACAATTACACTAATGCACTAGAGATCCTTGTTGAGAGGAATGTGTGAGACTACAAGTATGGCTCTTCGCCATGAGATGGAACATCAAAGAGTTAGTGGAATTATTCCAACAGCCTATTTTACATTTAAATAGCCCCGTTTCAGTGCCTAAGGCTCTAGTTTCTATTCGCTTCGTGTAATCTCCAGGAACATTCCAATATCATAAAAGATGTGTTTTAAGCTTGAATTATTTTTCCCACAATTTATAAACCTGATCAACTCGGGGAAATTCGAAATTGTCAAAGAAGAACAGCTGCATTTTACTGAAAAGTATACAATTTTTGAACATCTTTAGAAAAGATACACATTTGACAGGAACTGTATAAATAGGATAAAATGAGAGTTCAAAGTTTTAATTTTATAATTAGAAGCGCTAAATTCATCCTAGGAATATTTTTTTGGAGAAAATGTGTAATTAATAAAAATCTTTTTTTCGTGATTCCGTCACGGACCAGATTTAATCCCTATGATGGCCCAATCACTCTTTTCTCATGAGGAAAAAATCTTATCATCTTTGGGTAATTCCCCTGATAATTCGATCACCGGAAGTGCCACAAAAATGGCATAAATCTGACAATATTCTCAATGGCACTAACTACAAAGTGTCACATTTTGTCATTATAGGACTTTTCTTCAATTTGAGTGAAAAATGGGAATGTTACATTTTCTCTGTGTTTAAATAACAGAGTTGAAAAGTGAACTTCCTGTGATTGAATTATTACGGGAATTACCGTACTTTATGTTAGTAAGAGACGTCACATAGGAATAATCTGATGGGAACAGGGCAGCGAAAAAAAATATACAAGCAACACTATTCAAAATGGAGGACTTTCACTGTGATTCCAAAGGATATTTCAAAGATTATATAGTGAAAAATCTACAATATTTCGGAGGATATAATACTTATTTTGAAACTTGACAGCAGTAACTAAGCGATAAGGTTTAAAAAGTCTGCTTGTCGAGAATAAAATTTCAGCAACAAGCTCTTTGAACAAACTTTTAAAGAAACTTCCAAAATGTGATTCCGTCATGCTGGAATTCATGAGAGACTCTTGATGGTTAAAAATGGACCTGTAAAATGAGAATTTCGGGTCTGGAATAAGCCTGAAAATTTAAAGGTGAAATGCAAAGGTTTTCAAATATTTCTTTTCATATTCTTCGTGGGCCAGTTAATGATGGAAATATCAGCCTATGTATTTCGTTTGGTTTTATTTGAAGTATTTTGTCTCCTGGTAGCTTTTGAAAAATGCATCAAAGTTGGTATCTCAAGCCAAGCAATTTGAGAAATGAAATCCGCATCGCTTATCTGCCCTTGTTTGACACTGTTTTGTGACGTCACATCAGACCACCTGGCCGAGCGTCAATACTTATAACGTTCAGTCTTCGAGCGGCTGGTCTGTCGTGACATCACAATCAAAGAAAGATAAGCGATGACGTTTTGCAAATCTGAATTCAGGTGTGCTAGGAGTACCAACGTTTAAAAAGATTCTAACAGACAAGATAATTCAAATTTCAAGTGAAGTACATAGGCTGGTATTTCCATTATTATTCAACCTATATAAAATTTAAAAAGGAGAATCTAAAAAACTTAAGTTTGCATTTCACCTTCACTCTGTCTATTTCCAGGAATGAAAACTAGCTGTGCATGTATCTCTTATATTTCAGCATATGGTGTCGGCCTGGTGATAACATTTGTAGCCCTTGCTCTGATGGAGACCGGTCAACCCGCATTGCTTTACCTCGTCCCTTGTACAGTCCTGACCACAGTACTTGTCGCACTGAAACGGAAGGAACTCAAGATGATGTGGGCCGGGGAACCTGTAGGTAACCATGGGCAACCCATGGACATAATTGTTGGAGAGTATATTTCTCTCTGATAGTCTCAAACCAAGAACTGTTTGAGAAATTTGTATGTCCCACTGAATAACTTTAGTCAGAGGTCAGTGTCCTCTGATAATGGTCCAAAAAGGTACCCGATTATTGTTTTGATGCTTCTTTATCTCCCTCATATCATATGGAATTGTTAATCCAAGGGAAACAACTCTTGACCAAGTATGATGCATTTTTATCCCAGGCCGCATTCAGTCAAAATGACATTTCTGTTTTGCCCTTTGTCCATTTGTGATGCTTAAATTCATCTGGATTATATCTTGAGTTATGTTCCACTTAGTATCACAAAAAATTACAGAAGCTTATTGATTTTAAGGTCAAGGTCACAGCAACCCGAACCTGAATTTAAACTTGTCCGAACAGTATCTCGATTTATGGTTCACCTCTCCCAACTTCTCGAAACTTAATAGAGGTATTGTCCATGTGATCTCAAAGAGGTCTTTTATATTTTGTAGTCAAAGGTCAAGGTCACACTGAATCCATAGGCCAATATGCAGAACACCTGAAAATATTTGGGTTTGACAGTAATTATTCCCTGGGGACATTGCCAAATATTGGCTGTATTTTTTATATGCCCATCAATAGATGAGGTCATATATTGCTATCATGATTTCTGTCCGTCCTTCTGTTAACCTATGGTAAGCTGTGCGATATATGCAGTTCCAGGTCATAAATTGGTACCAAACTTGGGTATATGTTACCCATGGAGAAAAGAGGAACCCTATTCATTTTGAGGTCATACAGTCAGGGCACTGTTGCTGGAAATCAACAAATCATTGATAATTGTTATGTTAATATGCTTTAAGTACAGTTCAAAGATGTGGATTGTGATGGCGAAGAAAAGGGTTATTGATTTCAACCCCCCCAGTCAATTGTCACCAAAGGGTATTGTCTGTTGTCCGTTCTTCTGTCTGTCCATCTTGCTTGTTAACACAATATCTCTCGAAGGATTATAGTCAGGCATTCCAAATTCATATGCAACTGACCTTGACCTATTTTATCAAGGTCAAATTCTATTACAGGTGATATCATTTGAAGGATTGAATTCAGGCTTTCCAAATTTATACCACATATGCAGCTGGTGATTGACTTGTACCTTTCCAATTTGACTGACCTTGACCTATTTTATTGACCTATACTCTCATTCACTAGAGTATAATCTGTCGCGAATACTGTTGAAGTATAGTTTTATATTAAATTAAATTATTTTAGTTTCTTAGTAGGACATACATCAATTGATTTGTAAATAAAACAATGAATCTTAATTATTGAACCAGTAATAAGCTTGTGCAATATGGTCTAATCTGTTCGCATCTAAATTTTGCCTGTAATTTACAGGACTTTGGAAAGACAAATGGAGACGGGCCAGTGAATGACAGAGAGCCCTCCTACCAGACTCCACCCCCTGTACCTGATCTTGATGCACTTGAAGAAGAAGGTCCAATATTGGAACCAGATGAACGCCAGCTTCTTATTAACCGGTCTACAAATAGCGCTAGTTAGAAATGTAGAATACTGCTTCACCAAAAGCCTAGTCCACCCACACCATCACCTCATATCAATCTCAGTCTCATCCCATGACTCCCTCTCACTCTCTATCCCACCTGATGAACCGCCATTCTCCTCACCTTCCTTTCCACCGCATGACTCGCCATCCCCCTCGCCCTCGAACTCACCCCATACCTTACCATCCCCCTCACTCTTGATCCCACTCCATGACTCACCAATCCCCTCACCCTCGATCCCACCCCACGACTCACCATCTCACTCACCCTCTATCCCCATGACTCGCCACCCCCTCACTGTCGATCCCACTCCATGACTTGCCATCCCCCGCACCCTTGCTCTCACCCCATTACTCGCTATCCCCCTCACCATCTACCACAACCCATGACTTACCATCGCCATCAATCTCAACCCCACCCAATGACTCATCATCCTCTCGCCCCCTTTCCCACCCCATGACTTACCATCCCTCTCACTCTCAATCTCACCCCATGACTCCCTATCCACCTCATCCTCTATCCCACCCCGTGACTTACCATCCCTCTCACTCTCAATCTCACCCCATGACTCCCTATCCACCTCATCCTCTATCCCACCCCATGACTTACCATCCCCCTCAATCTTGATCCCCCTCTATCCCACCCCATGACTGGCCATCTCCCTCACTCTACATCCCCCTCTATCTCACCCCATGGCTCACCATCCCTTCGCCCTCTTTCCCACCCCATGACGTACCATCCCCCTCACTCATGATCCCACCCCATGGCTCGCCATTCCCCTCACCCTCTTTCCCACCCCATGACTTGCCATCCCCCTCACTCTCGATCCCACCCATTGACTCGCCATCTCCTCACCCTCAACCAAATGTGCTAGATGTTCTGCAATGTTCTGCAATCAACATGCACAATTATATTGATAAAATTGCTACTTACAATGAAAAAATGGAAAGGTGCTTTATCGTGTATATTTTGCATATATTACCTTGTAGATATATTTTTTTTATGTATAGTGTCTGTAGATAACATATTGTATACTGTAAATACATTTTCTTCTCTTGTATATTGTGGTTAATGTATTACTCAACTTGTATACGGTAATACCTCTAATAATTCAATCACAGGAAGTGAAATTTCCCATCATAATATCTGAGGGTGATCAAATTTTTTAGAACAGGAAGTTAAAAAAAACAGTTTAAAATCATGCAGATAATCCATTATTTCTATGTTCTTTCAGTTATTTTAGAGAGTGATCATATTATTAGGACAGCCAATGGAATGTTGTCCCCAAATTTGGGGTGATTGAATTTTGATAGGGTGATTGAATTATCATACTGCAGATATCACATGTCACCCTCTGATTTGATACCCTGTTGTCATGGACTAGTTTAACTTGTAACTTAACGGGAGATTGAAAATTGGAATAAAGCAAATAAATCACCAAACATGAAATAAGCAAAATGTTTTCCAATACAAACACAAACTCATGTTTGTGGAATTTGCGAGAGCTGTTTATCACTCTCCTAGATTTTGTATTACAAGAGTGATCACTGTATTGCGAGAGTGATTCACTCTTGCCTGTAATACTCTGCATTACATTGCAGGAGAGCAATCTTAAGGATGTTCGCTGGTGGTTTTTGGCTTTGGCAGCCATTTTCCCTTTTTTTCCTATTGGGTTATCTCCCTTGCCTGGGTTAAGAGATAGGGATTTCCTTTAAAAGCCTTCTAGCCAAGAATTTTGCACAGCAACATCCATCCAATTTGATAAAGTTTGAAAGACATTGTGATTATCTGCAAACAGTTAGAATATAAGAAAAAGGTTAGATACTATTCATATGAATTTTTTACGAATATGCTTCAAAATTAGTGCTATTCCCTATGATTTCTGGGTTATCAAATGAAGCATGGGTCAGACCACTTAACATTACCTACAGCTAAAAAATGCACACCAGCGTACATATTTTTTTTCTCATATTACACAATTATAAGGGCAACAACACACATTATTCAAAAAGCTAATTACTTTGATTTACCACCACCGGACATCCTTAATACATTAATATCCTATCAAGGCACCCCAGTCATAAATGTTGCTCATTGTAGGATCTTGCGTATTTCTATTGAATTTGGTGTATTGAGGGCCCATGTCATGAATATTTAATAGCCTTATGATATCAAGGCCGCATTTGGACAAATTGACTTATCAGGGACGGGGGATAGGGTCACCGTCTCCATTTACCCCAAGGTTTATACCGAAGACCAGTACTGTCCATATATCTACCCCGCATTATGGCGCCACAATGTTGGCACTGCGGCAACAAAATCTCTCTATGTTTCCCTCTGATCATCTGATTTGACTGAGCCAACCAAAATGTCTCTACCATTAATGTTCTTATTAAAGCTTTATGAAGAGTTCTCAAGATTGGTTGATGCTCCAGTTAATTAGATCCTACAAGTGACGTATCCAAATGGGGGAGCAGATAATATTTAATTTAGATTTCCAGGTGAGTGACCAATTGGTGAGTTATGGAGAGAGAGAGAGAGTGATCTCCCCTTAAATATGAGACTACACAAACAGCTGTATCAGTAAATGACCCTTTAAAAGAACAAGAATTATGTAACACATTTTTCACACCCACACGACCCACCATTCGATATGTTATGTGTATATCATTTTTCACCCCACTCAATGTTAAATGCGTTGCTGTGTTGATATTTTTTTTCAGAATATATTCTGTTTATTATATGTTTTGTACCTAATCGATATGTACTTGTATATGAAAAGATATGTACCTTTTCCCCTGATCTGCAGTAAATATTTCTTTCCTAAATGTTAGTTGCCTATATGATGGAAGATGGGGTTGGTGGGGGAGAGGAGGGGGGACATAGTGTTTGTGCTGATATCTCCTGCCTCTCTAAGTTGTATGTTTTAGACCAACACCTCCTACTGCTGTAGCCCCAGGTCTGAATCAGGCTGTTTTTAAACCCATTGTAATGTGTTTGGATGCCCAATTGGACAAATGTGTATAGTATATATATATATTTTTTATTTGTATAGGTTTTTTTCTTGGAACATGCTTAAACCAATAGTAATGCAAGTAATGTTTGTAAATATCAAGTTGTCAGGCTGTATTTTTTAGAGCATGTAATACCTCTAGAGCTTCCATGGGTTTTGGTAATGCCACACTGTGGTCTATTTCACTACGCCAGGCCAGGCCAGGCCTGTCAAGTCTACGTCGCATATGGGTGCCCAAACTGAAAGTCTAAATCAGACCCTGTCTATTACCTTAATGAAGAACTGTTACTTTAACCATATCTGACCTTGGCGATTAGGGGGTTTACCCCAGCTCATCCCCCTAAACTCTTTTCATTGTCCCAGAAACTAGGGAGCTGAAACTTTAATACCACACTATACGCTTGGATCAAGCTCAGGATATTACCAGAACATGTAAAGCAATTCAAGCTGGCCACACTGATGACAAATTTTATTATTTATGCAATGTTCTTCACAAAGACTGCATGAAAACTTAGTAAATAATTGTCTGATGTGAACTAAAATAGGTTTTGTCCACTCTAATCTGTAGAAAAACAAATTGAAGAACCCCCCTACCAGCATCACATCTCTGGTATCCCCACATGGCCGCCATTTTGAACTTGCCCATGACCCACTGCTCAGGGGTTACACAAATAGGTTCAAAATGTTCTCGATATGATGAGCTACAAAGTCAGTTTCGGCTCAAGATGACAAACTTGAATGAATGTGCACCCTTCCCTGACCAGTTGTCTCGCTATGGCTGAAATATCATTGAAAGCGACATTGAATCCTATTCACTAATTTTTCTGGTACACTCTTTATTCTAACATAGTTTATGATAAAACTGGCTGTGTGATACAGTACACTTGTTCCTCATTATAGTGGCGAGGACATGATCAACATGTAATAGCCTGCCTTCTTGACAAATATGTGGTGTATTGCAGCTTCTGAAAGATAAGAGGCTGTGCTGAAACCAGTCGTAATGAGGGAAATCTAAATTTCAATTGTATTTCTCAAATGTATGGTGTGAGAAAATCTTGTAAAAACCTGAAATATTGCTACTCCTGGATCATTGCTAGTCCATTGAAAAACAACGAAGAAAACAGAAGGTTGAGATTTTGTACACCTCCTCTAAATAGTACCCCCACAGGCAGGTTTGTACTGCTACTTTTTATGAAATGAGTGGAAGGCCAGAGGATCATTGCTAATTGGTTAATTTGAGGGGGAGGGGGGTTGAGGTCATGAAGAACTTTTCTCCTTGACCTCGACACCCCCCTCAATCAACATAATAAACCCATTAACAATGGTAACGAGCCCCTTGGGAGGCATTCACCTCTAACAGTGAGGGTCGGTAGACCTGTAATGGATAATAGTAACACAGTTCACTTTTGTTTGAGGTGATTTAGAAAAAACTTTTAGGAGAAATCTTATTTGAATTCCCACGTGTGTTTGAAAACCGGAAATGTCAAAGTCTTTGAATAAAAAATAGTCCCTTTATTATGTTGTTGCATTATTGTATGCCACTGGAGAGCATTCAAGTACTGGAAATGCAAGAGAATGTAATAGGGCTCATCATTAATGGAAGGTTTGTACTAATAGTTTGATGAATGGATGGGATAATAGGAGTTAAGCCCACAAGAGGCAGGCCTTCAAGTGCCTCCTATATTTTTTAGTCATTCCTATATTTTCCTATATTTACTCAAAACCTCTTATATTTCCTATATTTTTACTTTTTCTGATGAAAACTCACCAATGCTCTGAAATTTCCTATATTTTTCTATATTTTATTAAGAGAATTCCTATATTTCTCCTATATTTTGGCAAATTTTCTCCTATATTTTCTCCTATATTTCCACTGTGAGCCACATGCAGGCCTGAAGAGGTATCAAGGCATCAAAGTATCATATCATCCAACACCTCAACAGTAGCTTATATGGGGTATCTGTAATTTGATCTTATCGATATTACAACTGATCCCCAGGAGAAAGTGTTTAGGCTTGCAGTTCCATATGTGGGCTGCCATGACTAACACCAGACAATATATGTGGAAAAATGTTGAACATAATGTTAGACCATACCAAACTGTTAAAGAGCTGAAGAAGTGATGTTTAATTTTACTTCCTCTCCTTCCGACTGGTTCAACATCCACAAGGTTTTTCCACATCGCGTTTGATCACTGACCATCATGGTAAAAGGGTGATGGAAGGATTCGTCTTCAGCCATTTTGTCACAAACTAATTCATCATTGTGATGTTTCGACTATCTGTGAAAATGCCGTAGCTGCAATCAGCATCGCTTGGACATTTCAATTGCCTTAAACTTCTCAGAATAGATGGTACACGAATAAGAAATGATTTGCATTGGGAGAATAGATGCATACACATCAACTACTTTTAAAGAGTGTATCTACTTATATAGGAGATATCGCCAAGCATGTCTAGAGATCATAGGTTACGACACCTTTAGTACAGTTCTGGGGTGCATGGAGTAAGGAGTAGTGTTCATATATCAGGATGCCTCGTCTCCAAAGCCATTTTGAAATTGTTCCATTTAATGTGATAGACTTTGTCCCCGAGGCCCGCCCCCTCTACAGACCTTTTGGTTTTTATACGCCCGCCAAAAAGGCGGACGTATTATGTGATGGCGGTTTCTGTCCGTCTGTCCGCCTGTCCGGTTCTCATGTCCGGTCTATATCTGGGACAGTTTCCTATCTACAGTTCCAATTTTTGGTGAATGGATACCCTACGGGGAGACGATGTGTCGCGTACCAAAATGAAGGTCGAGGTCAGAGGTCGAAGGTCACTGGCCTAAAAAACATGAAATCACCGAAGTGCTCGTGTCCGGTCTATATCTGTGAACGTTTTCTATCCACAGTTGCAATTTTTTGTGAGTGGATACGCTAGGTGGAGACGATGTGTCGCGTACCAAAGTTGAGGTCGAGGTCAGAAAGGTCACAGTTGCCTAAAATCAGGAAATCATTGATCATTGACAGTTTTCTATCTACAGTTCTAATTTTTGGTGAGTGGATGCCCTAGGGGGGAACGATGTGTTGCATCCCAAATGCAGGTCGAGGGCAGAGGTCAAAGGTCAGTGTGACTGAAAAATCAGGAAATCATTAATAATTTCTAATTTTTGTGAGTGGATTCAATAGGAGGAAATGAAGTGTCGCATACCAACAAAATAGGTCGAAGATCAAAGGTCACTGACCCCAAAATCAAGAAATTATTAAAAATATTTTTTTTTGTGTCATTAGGTACATTCGGGGGACACGATCTGTCACCTACCAAAATGTAGGTCAGGTCACTGTGACCACAAAATCATGAAATTGTTAAAAATGATGATTTTTTGAGTCCAATGAGAAATTATGGGGAGCCGTTTTGTCATGTACCAAAATTTAGATCCAGGTGAAATAGTCAAGGTCACTGTGACACCAGAATCAAGGTCAAAGTTCAGTGTGACCTAAAAATCAGGAAATCATTAAAACATACAATTTTTTTGTGAGTGGATTCAATAGGGGGAAATGAAGTGTCGCATTCCAAAAATTAGGTCAAGGTCAAGGGTCACTGTGACCCCAACATCAGGAAATTAGTAAAAATAATTTTTTTTGTGTCAGTATATACATTAGGGGGACACGATGTGTCACATACCAAAATGTAGGTCAAGGTCAAAGATCAAGGTCACTGTGACCCCAAAATCGTGAAATTGTAAAAAAAATCAAAAATGGTGTCCGTTGAGAAATTACGGGGAGACGGTTTGTCATGTACCAAAATTTAGGTCAAGGTAAATAGTCCAGGTCACTGTGACCTCAGAATCAAGAAATCTTAAAAATCTTTTTTTTTGGTATCAGTAGATACATTACGGGGACATGATGTGTCACGTACCAAAATGTAGGTCAAGGCCGAACATCAAGGTCGCTGTGACCCCCAAAATCATGAAATTCATAAAAATCTGATTTTTTTCAGTCCATTGATACATTGAGGGAAGACGATGTGTCGTGTACCAAAATTTAGGTCAGGTCAAATGTCAAGGTCACTGTGACCCCAAAATCAGGAAATCATCAAAAATAAGTTTTTTTGCTGCCAGTAGATACATTAGAGGGACATGATGTGTTACATACATGTATCAAAATGTGGGTCAAATGTCAAGGTCACTGTTACCCCAAAATCAAGAAATCATTAAGTCACATTTTCATATGCCTATTGAAGACGAGGTCGTGTAATGCGATGTTGTGTTCTGTCCATTCTTCCATTAACACTTGCTGTCCATGTGATATCTCAAGTTTCAAGGTATGATTGGTACCAAACTTTGAGTATACCTTACTCGCATGGCAAAGAGGAGTCATACATTTTGAGATCAGTTTGTCAAAGATCAAGGTCACAGTCCCCAAAAACTAAATCAAGTTTAGCTGATTATATGTAGGAATATTCAGAGTTCTCTCCCCTACATGTATATGGCATTTGTCCTGTGGAGTTGTCTCCCATGTTTGAAACAGCTACATTTAGTTAAACTGTTGTGACATAAAAACCATACATTTACTAATTCAATGGGGAGAGGGGTCCTCCATGAACTTCATCGGTTTCAGTGTGGGATATGTGAGCTCTCGGCTCTTGCTTCAAGGTCAACTAGTTACCAAGAGTTAAGCCCATTTTAGTTTATCATTCAATATAAGATGTGATATATGTTACATTCTCAGAAGCACAAAATTGTAGACCTTTCTCTGGATTGCTAGCTACCAATTAGAATCAAGGCTATTAAACAACCTTGAAATTTGGATCAATGTAATTCCAGATATACGGGCGTATATTGAAGCCCCTTGGGCTCTTGTTGATATATGTTAGCATTTGTGGAAAGTTGATGCTGGGTAGACATCGGACCTTGCAGACTAGTCTTTTGTGTTAAATGCCGTCATTTTCATCTGACGACGATACAGCTCATCAATCCCCAGTGTACGAGTTGTCTCCGCGAAACAGCTCACCAATTGCCAATATACGAGTTGTCAGAGCATTTCCATCATAGCTCTCTAGATTTGTATCTAATACCGCTTATGCCGGTGCTAGGGGCCGTGTGGTCATATCATCCAAGTTGCCACATGAACAGGTACAATACAAGCGTACCTGAGATACAACACATATCACGAATCGTTAGATTCTTGGTATGTGCTTTAGAATAGGTTAACCGGAAGACTATACTGTGAAGTCATGTGGCTCTGCAAGTATGTCGGCACCTCTTACCACTTCACTTATGTGTTGTAATTTGACGGACAGTTCCATTCTAGCGCGTCTAAATAGGGGTAGGTTCGTTTATGAGCATAAGTTTTCATTGTAATGTAGAAAATAGTCTTTCTTTTTCAAATACGATTGCATCTATCTATTGTTGAACTCCCCTTCTTATTCGGGTTGTATCCTATGTTGTAAAAGGTTATCAAGACACGACACTCTTAGTATATTTTATCTTTTACCATGAAAAACCGACCTTCACGTACCATTGCTTAAGTGCCTAGTGCTTATTACCAAGTGTAGAAAAGAAATATTAAATTTCAGTCTGTTTCACTGCCCATGCGCCAGATGCATCATGCAATGAACTTCTTTTCTAGCTTCACTCTTAGTGCATGATGGACATGCCTACTCTGTGTTATCAAAGTTTCTGTGCTTATCCAAGAAGAGTTACTTAGAATTCAAGCTACAGACCTATCGGAAGTATCTTTACAATATCTAAACGATGTTATCCATGAACTATATTTGTGGCCAAACACAGCCGGAGTGCGATCCCCACCCGGTTTGTCCAACATGCGGCGAACATCTTTGTGACCAATGTACAAAATGCCAGAGTGTGTGTTGTTTCATAATGATGTATTTCAGTTGTATCTAATAGGTTCTTATACTGGTTAGTACGTCCCGCCCCTGGTTTAGGTGCGGGGAACACGTTTACGACTCTATCTCAGCGGGCTTACGAGTCCGTGGATATCATCAGATCTGCCTCTTTCAATTCTGGTCGTCCATCAGTGTCTTTATTGAGGCATACTGTAAGTTCTCGCCCTGTTCTGAACATTACTTTGTTTCTGATCTTTCTACAGGGAAAAAGAAGACAATGCATGTAACTGTGGTGGGTGTACTAGAGGACCAATTGACAGACAAATCAGATGAAGTGGTGGTCGAAGAGGATCCCGCCAAGACTCAGACTGGTAGCGGAAACGGAATCTCCCGTCCCAGGGAACTCGCAGAAAATAATTCTGAAGTAGCTCCTGGTAGAAACGTACACGATTCAACGACTGTTGTTCCTCAATCAAATGCTTCCGGGGCTGGTGCCCTACTCACTTCCGGTGCGACCATTCAATTTCCTGCCAACACCAGTGTGACTGCTACCGAGTTGACGGGACCCGGACAACCTCCACCATATCAAGTATTACGACACCGATAGAGTACTTTAGATCAGTCTGAACGGGTCCCGCTGTTCACATCGGCGAGCCAACACCAGATGTTACCTAATCCTGCCAGACGGGTTCAACATCCGCGGTATGGTGTCACTTGCGGATTGGGGTTCCGAGCTGAACAATCCTATGAAGTTCAACAAAAGGGAGGAGTACAGGCAACGGAAGTTATGAATAGTACATCTATCAATACTCCCGTTCGACTGCAACTCGCTCATGGCTATACTCGTTCGGCTGCAATTGCCGGGACATGCTTGGTGTCCAATTACAGTTGTATTTGGACTCGCATTTCTGCTGACCACGACCCTCCAAGCCAGGTCTACTTCTGGTTCCAGTTAGGGTCTTCCGGTGCAGTGTACCTTCCACAGAGGGCACAAGTTCCGGTACAGCAACCTGTAGTATCTGATAATACCATTGTGGACATACTCGCTAGAGTTGACCAGCAATCGGCGGAACTAGATTATTATGGGCAGTTTGTGGTTCCGGTTGCGAGGAGACCACTTCCGGTCAATGTTCAACTAACAGTGAAGGTCGTGCCTTCTGGTTACTTAGATTTGTCAGTCCCTGTGGTATGACCCCGTTCGCTTATTGCACGCTTGCTCGGCACTAGTGATGCTTTTTCCAGAGTGAAAGAAGAACACTCAGAGGAGGACGTGAAAGAAAGTAAGCTTTATGCAGAGATGGTCGGACTGTATATGTTTCTTGGGAAGCTTCGGCAACTTCCTTCAGTACTGTTTAGAATAAATCCCATGACTGTGGTTTCAGTTACCTGTGACACAGCTACTCCATCACTGCCACTGTCTACGGCCATTCTTAATTTGAATACCATGTTTACGATGGTAAACTAAGCATAAGACACCAAGCAACCGGTTATCAGACCAGTCCCTAGATTCGATCAGATTCATGGTTCTGATTTTGCTTTCAAGGCAGCAGATGTGGACTAGGACTTTGCCTTCTTGTGTAAAGAGAAAGAAACCGACGAAAATAGAGGTGCCATTGAACGGAAGTCTGGCTGCCGTCCTGGGGAAGACAGGGGTTGGCAATTGCGTCACATATGGTTTGGGTTCTGGGGGCCGTACATAATGCGCACAATCGCATGTCGACTTGCCCTTTGGCAGCCCACTTCCAGTCTGAATATCATATCGGACTACCAGAATTCCCTACATGACGGGGTTACTCCATTATACTACGAACTTAGTGAGGAATACTTTACGACAGCAGTCCATCAGTCAGTGCCATAAGCCATGACTGACAACAGATTAGGACGCGGGATTCTGGCTCGACTTCCGTCAAGAGATAGGTGGAAGCCCGTCTTTCCAGTCCATGGCCAAGAGCTCAAAATTGTCTTCCTTGTCCTCTTCTGGTCCAAAGTCCTCGTCCTCTTCTGGTCCAAAGAAGGACTCAAGATCGATTTTTTTTAACCACAAACAGCCGAGCCAGAAGCCAGGAAGAAGAGGTCTGGTTCTAGCAGCAAGCCCCAGCAGTCCCTATGATGCTACGGACCGTGCAGATGTACGCATTGCTGGTGGGACCATGGAGCCACACTTACTGGTCTCGCCAATTCCAGCCTTCCAGTAGGAGAAAGACTACAGGGATTTCGGCGGAACTGGTGCAAAATTGGACAGGTAGGGAGCCCATCTCTGTTACAAATCGATATCTGGTTCTTGGACTTCCACAGAGAAGCTCCTACACATCAATGTCCTGAGTTTATGGCCGTCAATCGTGCTGTCCGAACGTTGTTCCTCATCTGCGGAACCAGTTCGTGCTAGTATCGACGGACAAGACAAGAGTCCTGTCCTTCATCAAAAGACAAGGGGGACTCGCTCACCCCAGGTATTGGTTCAAGCGGAGTTGTTCTTTAACCTTTGTTGGACGAACAACATTTCTGTTGGGAGACGCCATATACTGGGACATCTGAAAGTCTCAGCGGGTGCTGTCCAGACGGAATCAAATTCCGTCCATGGAATGGCAGTTACATCCGGAGAGGGAGGATTTGCTTTAATGTCACACTCAAGTTTATTTCACTCGTATGGTGACAACCAGTTAGGTTGCTGGAGGAAGCCGGTGTACCCGGAGATAACCACCGCCCGTTGGCAAGTAACTGGCAAACTTTCACACATGCACCAGCAGACCTCGAGCCCGTGCCGGTTCAGCGGTGTGAGGCTAGCTTTCGACAGCGAAGCGCCTTCGACCACTCGGCCACTGAGTGTCCTAGGTAGATACTCCATGTAGGAAGCTATTGTCTGAGTCTTTTGTTCAGCTTAAAAGGCTCAAGTCTAGACATACTGTTGTCTTCAGACTTGGCATATGACTCTACAGACAAATACAATGACTGCATATTTCTAAAACATCTCAAGAACCAAAAGTGATTCTTGTGATGGTCTGCATCCCAGTCGTGCTTTGATTGTAGTTGTTCACGTGGACAATTGAATCTGCATGACCACACGGCCCCTAGCACCGGCTTGAGCGGTATTAGATACAAATATTTTAGAGCCAGGATGTAATAGCCCTATCAAGTCATCTGTTGGAAAATGATGAAATATGTGACCGCGAGATAGTAAAAAAAACGGCCCAAAGGACGAGTATTTATTGAGTGAAGTTCGTATTCAGAGCAAATACCGAGGACTATGCCCTTCATTCTCCACCATGTCTACAAGTCACAAAACTACAATCACAATGATTTCCGTGGTGTGGGAGACACTGGTCATCGGTTCGCCACCCGGTTGAATAACCAGCTTCCGCTATACGTGTCTCCTTTCCCGGATCCAGCAGCAATGAGTCGATGCATTGGTCGGAAATGGTAGACTGTGCCTTTCCACCATAGGCAATGATACTCAGAGTTCTGTAGATTCGCACACACATGTGTGGGATTTATCTGGTGGTCCCATGGTGGCCAGTGCGCCCATGGTTTCCGGTCCATAATCAGTCTATTGGGGTAGTCGTGGTTTGTGGCAAAGAATCAGGCTCTTCATAATACGGATTCAAGGGAGTTCTCGATTCCTGTGTTGTCTAATTTCTTGTCATAGGGCCTTGAATCTGACACCCTAACGTATACTAATTGGGATTTGACAGTCTTTAAATCGTACTGATGGAATCAGGGCGGGACGTTTATTCATACCTTTCAACCCTCGATGCCAACAGAAGATTTCAAAGAATACAATGTCCTCTTGGATATCCAAAACGATTAGGCTGGCTTACCATGGAGTGTCATTGAGGCAAACTGCGCTGGTTAAGGCGTCCACGCACGAGTTAAGGGCGTTGGCGGCATCCTGGCCTCTATGGACCAATATATCCGTGTCTGAAATAATGAAGGCCTGCTTCTGGCGTGCAAACATAACGATTGCATCATACTGTCTCCGTGATATGACGCTGGTTAAAGACGATATCTACTCAATGTGTCCCCTTGTGGCCACACAACAAGTGGTGAGGGCACCGAGATCGACAAGACAGTAAGAAACAGATGACAACTGCTTTTATCCTGCTTTTAATTGGTGAGTACAGTGATCCTTTCATGAGATCCCACCAAAGAAATAGGGGGATACGTATGTCTCGATCTTATCATAAAGTGATATTGCATTTGAAGCCAGAGAGGTAGTTTGTTGCATGATGGGATTGGCGTATGGGCAGTGAGACAGACTGCGGATTTTAGTAGTTTTTTTTCTACTTGGTAATAATTTATAGGCACTTCTGCAATGGTACGTGAGTTTTTGCTAAAAAATGTGAAAATTAATTATAAATATTTCATGTTTATTGAGAAGAGACAACCCACAAATATCATGAGAATACGTCTATTACCATCCGAGAAAACCGTATGGCTTCGTTAGATACCTGTGCCAGATCGGTGTCCCCGAGATCGTCTACTTCCACGGCAACGACCCAGTTTGTCTTTAACGTCTGCCGACAGCTTCATTAGTTTGGAAAACTATCCTCTCGCTTCAATAGTGTTTGTACGATAAACTGATAGGATTTACTGGAATAAGTCTCTAATAAGTACGTGTCCCAGAGGTGGTCTAATAGCTACAATAGATTTGATTGAAGTTCTGTCAGGATAATCGGTGGAGATATCTCCGCATTTGATTAAGTAAAACGTATACAATAGTGACCACACGTGAAGAATTTATTGTATTCAACCCCGATGTCTTTGCAAAACGTGAATTCACAATTGTTTTCAAGAAATTTAGTGAAATCTTGGTTATCTTGAGGAATCGAAGAATTCAATCGGCTCCACACAGGAATAGAACATCACTCAATGCTTGCCCGAAGGATTCCAAATGTCCATGTTGACGATGTAGGCCGCCAAGGTATCTTCGTAGCATAGGTCAGGAAAGATGTTACAGGGCAGCTTTTCTGTATACATGGTATGTTAAGATAATGTTCAGAGTATTATCCATCTAGAAAAGGTCTGTGAATTTTGTATATACGGTAAAGCCGACTGTTTCGGGAAATGCATCTCCTAAGGCTGCTAATCGTCGTACGTCTCCTTGTCTTAACAGTTGAAGGAGATCCTAGGACGGATCCAGATTGAAAGCGTATAGGATATAATTCATTGAATACACGATAAATAGGATACCATTAGAGTTATCTCCCGTTCGTCATATGCTTTCGTACATGCCCAGATAGGCTGATCTGCACAGGGACTAAGTCATGGCTTTGTTATGCTGTGTTCGAGAAATATAACCCGGAGTTATTAAACCGTCTTTTTTCAATCAGATATTGCTCAAATTGAAGGATTGAAAATGTACGGGATTCTTCTTATAGTTTCCAGTCTCGGGCTTTTCAGAAAGCGAAGCACATAACCAGTCTACTGGGGTAACCGTATTGAAATGTGTTATCCCACGGAAAGAGCGTCTGTCCGGTCGAAAATGGAAGCTATTTTCGTTCCTGAATTCACATAAAGATATTTCGCTCTTTTCTAAAGTCTATACAGATTCCAATATCACACTCTTTGTTTACGCGCACTTTCCTGGTTTTCAATTTGACAATCAAGTTTTCAATCTGCCACGCGGTTTTATGTCGGATTATCGACACTACGGATTTCAAATGTCCGCCGACATCGTTTTACCTTACTATTGACTGAGGGCGTTAAGAATATAAAACACGAAACCAAGCTTTGTGGACAGATTTGAATAAATTTATTTTTGGCTTCGCAAACATGACTTTTTTCTCAGGTAAAATTGGCCATCGATTCACATGGTTATTTATTTTTCCTTTTCTTCTTCTAATTGCAGTCGTACTTTAGTACTTAGTCGGAGCTTCCTCCAAGCCTTCAACCACGAGGGCTTAACTTCTGACAGATTGTCCTGTCATTCGGTAGTCCCGAGCGGAATTCTACCGAGGGAACGGATTCTACACTCGGGAACCTACAATATGAATTTCTGTGTGACGCGGCGGAATCGCCCAGCACGCTGGACTCAAAACCAAACCACCTAACTCGGACGCATGAACCGTCTATCAGCAAATTACACTATGGATCCCAAATTTATGTCGAAAATAGCGATAATCATATCAGTTTTGACCTATGGAAATATAATATCACAAAGTAATAGATTTAACATTAAATATGTCGCATGTTTAAGTTGTATAGTCCCAGTGTTGTCATACCGGTAGTTTGTGTTCGAATCTGCCAGTTGGAAATCAATCTGCCAGCTGATGGAATAGGATGGCACAGCTACGCCACAACTATCATGAAACAATATAATATCAATAAAACAGAACTAGGTCAGCTACCACTCTCAAAATGTAAACAAAAAAATATTGCTCAAACATTAAAGGAAAAGCTTAAGACTAAATATATCAAATTTTACCATAACAAGCTGGATAAATCGGAAAAACTATTACATTACAAATATATAGACCAATCATACACCATGGCTGGATATCTACAACATATAAAAAACAGAAACTTTAGACAATCATTAACAAAATTAAGAATCTGTGCACATAGACTAGAGATCGAAACGGGCAGATACAGGAAAATAGATAGAGACAAAAGGTGGTGCAGGCGGTGTAAAAACACACGTAATATAATACAGGACGAATATCATTTTATATCCGAATGTCCTTCAACAGCGAAACTAAGGAATACGCTCTACAAAAATATAGAAAACAGCTGCATTATCTTTAGGCAACTAACTGACCAAGAAAAGTTTTACTTTATAATAAATCCTCCAAACCATCTATCACCAAAAGTTGGAGAACTTTTATTTCAAATGTTACAAGAGAGAACTAAGCATCTTGCGGATCTTACTGCCACAGGATCTTAATATGACCAACTTTTAGTGTCTATTTATGTGTATGTATGAGCATAATATAGGGGTTTTTTGTCTATTGTTTGTTTCATGTGTATGTATATTGTTTGTTTTATCTGTTATGTCATATACATGTAGTGCTTGTTTCATAGGTTTTTATGTCAATGTTGTTTTGTAGGTTCTTATGTCATAGCATTTGTTTTATAGATTTTTATATCATAGTGTCTATTTTACATGTCGTAATGTTTGTTTTATCTGTTTTTATGTCATAGTTCTGTCCTACCTGTTTTATATCATAGCACAGGTGTCTGTAAGCCTAGTATAGGTCTTACTTGTGTAATGTTTGTTTTATGTCTAATGCCATAGTATTGTACATGTTCCATGTCTTAATAATTTCTGTATGTATCATATATGGAAATAAAGTATTATTATTATAAATCAACGCTATTGTGGGTCGGTCCACTTCAGATGGAACTGTCGACAGGGGTGGCAAGTACTGTTGCGCCATCTGGTGTCATTGGAACAACCCATGTATTTGAAAGGGGTTGATGGAGGTAATCCGATTAGACTGGTCAAATGATACCGGTATTATCTCCCTTGGGCGCAGAATTCTATCTGATGCTCCTCCTTGAGGTTGTCATTCTCCATCATCACTCTAAACAACATGACGAAGGATAATATGTGAGTTAACCTAGAAATTCTTCATCTCGAAAAGGATTTTTTTTTGTTTTGACGGGTTCTATACTTGATCTTGTGCAATCATATTTGGCAGAACAAATACCGGATGCAGGTTCGACATTAATTGACACGTTTCAAAATTCAGATCGTCTTTATTTTGTGATAAATCAGACAAACTATCTGGGATATATTTACTGGAACGGAGGGTAGTCACATGATCTATTCAGCAATCACACGACCTCGTGATATTCCGATATGGATCTCATGTCACTCGAGGGACTATCTGCCACCGGAGATCCTCGAAAAGTTGCGAATGATATATTTTTTAAATACTAAGTTTTCTTCATAGTTACCCCAACTTCAACAAGATCCGATTTATTCTTCGCCAGTTTTGGCGATTTTCAATCTACCTCATTCCTAGCTGAAAACAAGACCAGTTAATGTTTGAAACAAATTGAAGGACATGAAATGAAAGCGCTTTTGGCAACCACATCTTCGTTACACCAAACCATTTTTTACGTTCCACTTCAAACTTATTTTTAGTTCGAAGTGGAACGTGGAAATTGGTTTGGTGTAACGAAGATGGGTAACCATGGAGGGATATTAATAGAATAGAATAGAAGCTTTATTTATAAAAACTCGGTCAGCCATCATCTATCGATGCTCTTCCTGGGAGCCGAGTGCTATAACAATCATAATAACAAACAGTGTATAGGATATAAAAAATAGAGCTCACATTCTAACACAATAAGGATCATGTTTTGGCAAAAACATCCTCGTAAATGTATTTAAAACATTCGTGTTTAAACACAGCCAAAGATGGACTGTTTCTGACACGGGATGGCAGCAAATTCCACGCCACTGGGCCCGAGACAGAGAGGTCTCTCTTATAAAAGTCTGTTCGTGAGAATGGGACATATAATTGATCTATATTTACATAGGATCTTGTAAATCGGGTTTGTCTAGTTGTAGACAATATAAGCTTGTCTTTTAAATAAGTAGGAGCAGATCCGTGTAAGCTGCTGTACACCAGGACACATTCGCTGTACATTACGTGCTGTTTAAATGGAAGCCACTTTAATCGCTTGTATAAGTCGGTGGTAGAAATTTCGAAACCACAATCTAAGATTAACCGAGCAGCTCGTTTTCTTAGTACCTCAATTCTGTGCACATCAGAATCAGTGCACTTTCCCCAAATATTAACACAATAGTTTAGCAGTGGTTGAATAAAACAATTAAAAAACGTTACTCTTGCAGACATAGGCAAAAACATTTTAAGTTTTCTCAACAAGAATAATTTAGAAGCAATCTTCTTGCAAAACATATCAACCTGGTTTTCCCATGAAAGGTTTTGATTGACAGTTATACCAAGCAATTTTTCATCAGTAACAGAGTCGATAACATCACCACCAATAGTAATGAACAATTCAGATTGGGGCAGATAGACACGCTTTTGGTCATTCGCAACTTCTCGGGGATCTCCGGTTTGAGATGTCCCTCGAAGGCCATTGACGCCATATTGGACTAGAGCGTGGTCACGTGTGTTTCGGTGTCAGGGAACTGTCAGTGACGTCACGGGAATTATATCTTGCCAATACGTGGCGTGTGTACCATTTAAACTGATGGTTTTCTATTGAAACGTGCTTCGAATGAAAAGAATAAACAGTTTTTAGAATATCTGACGTAAATCAGAGACTCGCAGGGAAATATTTGCTGATCGGGGATTAAGGCTTCCGCGAGAGTGATTGGGCTTCGGAGCCACGTCACATCTGGAGATTCATAGGAAATTCATGTTGTCGTCCCCCGAGCGGCTTTTGGTGTGTAGTCACTAACATGCTTTTCGTTTTTGTAGTATTTACAGCCATTTGATTATCTTGGCACCAGTTTTGAACCTCAGTTGCCCCATTTTGTAATTTGACTTCAACTTCTGGAAAAAAAATTGTTTGAAAAAATATTATCCATTATGAAAAAAATAATTATTGTAGAACGGCCAAACTATATTTTGTATCACTGGATTGAGGTCGCATAACCCCGTGGTCGCGCCAAGTCGTCTCTTAGAGGCGATAAATCTCTAAACCCAATCGGGACAATCTGCCAAAAGATAATTGTCGTCGTGACTGAAGAGTTGAGGAAGCTCGAACTATTTAGTAACAAATTCCTGGACGGATATTCTGGAAGATACCGTCTCAAACCTCTGAGATTGTGAACCACGCGCAAGCTCTAAACGTTCGTCCTCTAACTCAAGGAGACAATTTTTTTTGACTGCCAGGCTCCTTTCGAGCGGCAGCTTGTGGATTCCGAATTGACTGAATTTCATTGGACCCATGCACCCGCCCTCCACTTTCCATTTACGTCACTATCTTGTCAGTTTCAATCACTTTCAGATGTCTGGACTGATCAAACTGGAAGTGTCAGTATGATGGGTTTGATATCCAGGCTAGTAGTGAACGACTGCCAACAAGTCATTTCTCAACCACCTCGCTGGGGGTCTAATAGTACCCCAGCCACCAGTCAGATTTTTTAACCGGATTCGGGGCCTTCGCGCACATCGCCGGAAGTGACATCATATATAGTAAAATAGATGTTTGCCGAATATTTCGATTACTTTTCAAGTCTGCATAATACCTCTGTTGACTTAGCGTTGAAAAGAATTATCTGGAGATTATTTTCCCTGTTTATCTGGACAAAGCATATGAAAAGTAGTTCGCTCATGTGGAAAACTGAAGGAGTTGTTCGGCCGGATTCAAACTGGACCGTGCGTACGTGGGTTTTCCCTTATACGTCATAGCAACGTAGTAAAGGTCAACTTCCGCTATTGGAGCCAGGGATGGATAATGGAGCCTGCGAAATGGAGTATGCGCTGTGGGGAGGATGGTCATTTCTAGGCATATACAATGTGCATGTATATTAACAAGCTGAGTAGCTAGCAGGTCCTCCGCCAAGTAGCCTGTTTGAGACCGTACAGCATATACGCTTCCAATATCTCCTTAAATATAACTTGGAAAGTGGATATATGTATGTGGAAAGAGACGTTTATCTGGAATTGTTGAGACAATTTGAGGGGGTTTGGGAAGCAGTAATGGGTAGTCTAACACTGGAATGTAAGTCTGTAGTTGAATATGGACTTGTGGATGGTGAGGTTTATAAATCGATGGGTGGAATAGATCAAGATATCGCGTTCACAACACAGATGGGTACAATATGGTTGAGTGAAATCCAAGATGGTCAATGGCAGCCCTCTTGCATTACATACTACCTCAATGAAAATCAATACCAATGGCCGTCTAACTGATGTGAAGCGCCTTCTCAAGTTTGAAGTCAATCGGACGAATTGTTCTCACGATACCGCGTTCACAAGATGCGGGACGGACGGAATCCAAAATGGTCAATCGCAGCCATCTTGGATTACGTACCTCAGTGAAAATCAATACCAATGGCCATCTAACTGATGTGAAGCCCCTTCTCAAGTTTGAAGTCGATTGGTTGAGTTATTCTTAAAATATCATGTTCACAAGATGCAGGATGGACGGAATCCAAGATGGTCAATGGCAACCATCTTGAATTACATAATACTACAGTGAAAATCAATACCAATGGCTGCCTATGGCTGATGTGAAGCACCTTCTCGAGTTTGAAGTCGATTGGTCGAATTGTTCTCGAGATATCGAGTTCAAAAGATGCGAGACGGATGAAATCCAATATGGTCAATGACAGCCATCTTGGATTACATACCTCAGTAAAAATCAATACCAATGGCCATCTAACTGATGTTAAGAACCTTCCCAAGTTTGAAGTCGATTGGTTGATTTGTTCTCGGCGAGATATCGCGTTCACAAGATGTGGGACGGACAGAATCCAATATGGTCAATGGCAGCCATCTTGGATTACGTACCCCAGTGAAAATCAATATCAATGGCCGTCTGACAGCTGAAGAACCTTCCCAAGTTTGAAGTCGATTGATCGAATTGTTCTTGAGATATCGCGTTCACAAGATCTGGGACGGATGGAATCCAATATGGTCAATGGCAGCCATCTTGGATTACGTACCTCAGTGAAAATCAATACCAATGGCCGTCTAACTGATGTGAAGCATCTTCTCAACTTTGAAGTCGATTGGTTGAATTTTTCTCGAGATATCGCGTTCACAAGATGTGGGATGGACAGAATCCAATATGTCAATGGCAGCCATCTTGGAGTACGTACCTCAGTGAAAATCAATACCAATGGCCGTCTGACTGATGTGAAGAACTTTCCCAAGTTTGAAGTCGATTGGTCGAATTGTTCTCGAGATATCGCGTTCACAAGATGTGGGACGGACAGAATCCAATATGGTCGATGGCTGCCATCTTGGATTACGTACCTCAGTGAAAATCAATACCAATGGCTGTCTAACTGATGTGAAGCACCTTCTCAAGTTTGAAGTTGATTGGTCGAATTGTTCTCAAGATATCGCGTTCACAAGATGTGGGACGGACGGAAGGACGGTATGAAGGACGGACGGCTAGCATTTCCAAGTCCTCCCACCACTTCGTGGCGGAGGACAATAACTGATAGCATATGCAGGACATTGGAGAGAGGCGTGCGAGTAACAACTCATAGCATCCATTGATCTTTATTAATTTACAATACAAAAGTACCGTATTACAAATCGATTTATTATCATGTAAACCATAACTTGTATGCCATATTTTCCGAGAAATATAAACCTATCACCGACGTATTACCAGAATTCCCGCATTGTGCAATAGGCACTACAGAATATTTTACTTTGAGTATTAGTGATTCTGCTTCTATACAGCGAAAAGCGTTGATTTGTAAATTGATCCATTTAGAATAAAATCCATGAATAAACTCAATACTTGAGCATATGTACAGTTGTAGGCCAAAAATGAGCAGGTCCGGATCTCCCGATATAGCCGTTTGAAGCTCTTGATCCGACCAAACGCTGGATTCACCAGGCGCCTGTCCGTTTTGAGTAGTTTCCCTCACAGCTGTTCGTCTGTCGCTGGTAAATAGATTTAACTATAAGTTGTTTTTTTGTCATTGATCAAAGCATAACCGTGTTTATAAATGAAATCTTGCTTACCCAAGTTATGCCAAATTAGACTGTTCATAATAAGCACAGGAACAGTCGAGAAGCTCGATATTTCTACATGTAGCTGAAACGGCTATAACGGATCCATATGTATTAAAACGTAAGACATTGAATAGAATCAACACTTAATTGAGCATGTGCATGAGCGATGAAGAGGAAATACGAAACAACAATAAAATAATATTTGCGAGATTGAACAAAAAAAGTTCCAACTAGATCCATATTAATTATTTGCCATAGATTCAATGAATTCTGTATCATAATATCTCGGAATCTACTCCTCTTAAAACGCAAATGTTAGATTTAACATCTAGAGGGTTGGAGGACGGAAAGCATTTAGAAAGTGTTATTTCACCACTTTTGAATGTCGGATGCAACAGCTTTAAATGTTGCATTTAACCCTTAAAAGTGCTGAATACAACACTTTCTAAATGCTTTCCCTCCTCCAACCCTCTAGATGTTAAATCTAACATTTGCGTTTTGAGAGTGAAAATTTTACGTGCACGAAATTTTGCGAACATTCATTCGAGGCAATTCCTCTGCCGAAACTGCTCTAGGCTTCAAGAGCCTTCTATCAAGAGCCTATTAACTTGCTTAAGGTGAATCTTTTCCTAAATTTGCACCGAAAGAATGTTTTTAAAATGGAAAAATGTATTACCATATTAGGCTTTTCCTGGGAGAATTTCTCAATATTGAAGAAACCTTTTAAAGAATTTCCTGGGTTTTTTAAGCAATAAATGCTCAAGGTTTTGTTTATGGAAAATGTTTGTTGTTCTAAACTATGAAGAATCAAACAAATCAACTTAAATGAAACAATTCGTTGTAATATTGTCCTCTGTATGAGTTGAAGTTGAGTTGAAGTTGTCGACAAAAGCAAAGCCTCGATTCCCACTTCCAGCAGAAACTAGTCAGTTAATCTCTTGGCATCGTGGCCAAGATGACTTGCGGGGCTGACTATAAAAATGACCAAAACTTGTTCGAAAACTATATTGCTCAATCACGTCGTACAGTCGGGAGCCAGAGCAAGGGACTAAGAAGAAGGCACAAGGGTTAGGGAAAGATCAGACCTGGATTTGACACCTGCACTATCCCAATAGCAGCTTCACTGCAGCTTCTAGCTTTTCGAGACAATGTGAATCCTTCATCAGTTATATCGTCCCTCTCAACACGTTTGAGTGTCGACGGATCCGGCCTATGCCTGAAGCGTTAATCCCAGAGGTATGGGCAATGTTAATCGGGTATAGTCGTGTTTAATTCAAAACATACCCACAGGCTGTCTGTCTGGAGTCTAGAAGAGAGAAAGAGGCGTTTTTTGCAAACCGATGTTTGGTTATTCTATTCATATCCGATATAGAGTTACTATGCCAGGATATCCCACGAAGTAAGACATAACCTCTTGCCCTGTTTCGACTGGGTGTGTGAACTTGTACAGTTCACGTTTGTGCAGGTTTCTTCCCATTCACTGACCAGCAAGAACGCTCGAACGAAAGCAGCGTGTAAGGTTTCGGCATTAATCGATGACCGCTTCGTGGCTTGTTATGCTTCATAGTATATGTAATAGAGACTGGCCAGGTTTCTAAGTAACACATAGCCTGGAGTGAAGCTTCGTGGCAGGACCGACCATGTCATGAACTGGGGAGATAAGCCACATTGATCGGTTAACGACATGTCACTGTTAAACAACCGTCTTGGAACATATTAAAGAATACAGACAGTCTACCTTGAAAACATAAAGTGAGACGCCGCACGGATACCATAACATTAAAACTCAGATCAATTCATCGAAATTGTCTAATTTGCATGAGAGCATGACGAAAAGGGAATGTAGATTTGGTGGACATCTCCCCTCTCCCTTCTTGTGGAGAATTCCTTCATTTGGTTTAACCTGTATAGCGTTGTCCGGTCTCTTTGAATCAACCCCCAACTTCCGGTTTCGGGGTCACGCACGTGTAGGGGTGCCCGGTAGCCATACAAGTCCGGCCGACAGGTGGCGCCGAATGGAGTGAAAGATCCAGAAAATCGAAGTGTCGGCTGAATATCCGAATTTGCGTTTTCCGGTAGATTCTCGTCTGCCCAGCGTATACCTGGTTCCCGGAACATCCCGTCCACCGTCCATTGGATGCCGCGATATCCGCTGTGCTCTGGGAATGAGGTTTTCAGGGACGTTTCACCCGTGAACCAAGTCCCCTTCACTTTATCTTCAAGAACGGCCTGAATTAATGCGCGATCGGTGAAAACTGCATCCGGGTTCTTTAGGTAGTGCATGATGGCCCGCACGGCAAAATTTGCCGCCTTTTTAATTTCAGTTGACCCGTCTAGCAAGGCGAGTTGGTATTCGAATGCTATCGATAATTCTCGAGCGATCGTCTTCATAACTGACCCAATGCTGTCCTCGCCGACAGACGACAAAGTCCGGTAAATTTTCCTGGCTTTATCCTTCTTCTTTCTACCAAGGGTCATATCGTAGAACTCGCTCATGGTTGAATTCTCCGAACTAATGCTTTCGTTGTCGCTCTGCTGGACACCGCTAGAGGGCGTACTTTGAATGCGAGAAGAATCGGGAACATCTAGAGCATTTTTCTTGGCCTTTGCCAACAAACTTTCACACTTCTTCCGTTTCGAGAGAAAAATTTCTTCAAATTTCTGACAAAATATTTCTTGATGGGATTTAACCTTGGTTTCAGCTGGAAACGCGGGATTGTCCGCCATTATCATATACCGATAACTTGTCGAATCACTGCGAGATCGCGTGCTGAAATCTAAGCTAATGCAAGCTTTATATCAACTGTTGGGGATCATGTACTATCAACCCAACATTGGCCAAGGAGCCTCTACGGCAACCGTTAGATAAGGTTGAAATCTGTTATGATGTGATATTTGTAGCTGATCTCACCGTTGTGCGCATATAAACGTTCTGTCTTTTATCGACTTTAGATGGGGAACCAGAAACTGTTCAGATCAAATTGGCAAACGCCAGATTGCTAACCAATATCACCAAGAGTGAAGTCGAAAGTGCATGAATATATGAATAGCCTGAGGATATCAAATACCGTGTTCTAATATCAAGATCAGATTTTATGATCTAATCATCCATCTGTTAAATTATCAATACATAAAAGGGTAAATCAACTGCACGAATATCATATGTTCACGATGGTAATTGCTCAATAGATTAAAAAATGGTCATTTCTTCCGTCAGAATGACCAACATCAAAACACACGTTAATCAGCCGACGTTAGTCGTCAGACGTTGTCTCCAGCCGACGTCGGTCAACAGACGTAGCTCGGTCGACGTTTGTCAAGAAACGTTGCTCAGCCGACGTTGGTCATTAGACGGCGTCTCAGCCGACGTTGGTCAACAGACGTTGGTCAGCATACAGTTCGGTTTGTCCTTGTCTGGCTCTTCCTTTTCGAGGTCTTCCTCTGCACGTAAAGACAATTTCTCCAGACTCTCCGACAGACTGAAATGTCAAAGTAACATGTTCGGCTTGATTCAACTGGTATGAATATAAACGGAATGGAAGTTACAAGAAAAAATGGCGCCAAAAGACAGCGTGTCCACAGGAACGTTCTTCCAGGAATTGAACTTCCATCAATAAAGTACTATCAATCCAAAATATTTATAAGCTATATATATAATCTGTCTGTTCATATATATTATGAACGAATATCGGTGGAGCGTCTGAACAAAGTATAGCTTTGGGGTATATGACCTTGAACTTTGACCCTGTGTCTTTAATATAAACAAGGACTCATGGACACAGGACAAAAAACTATGAACTTTCATGTAATAGTTGAACATATCAAAAGAAGTCCGACCTAGCTTCAAAGACGAGCAGTCCTTGAGGCCAAATGACATTGAAAAGACCATGTGTAAGAACATTTCTCTTAACTTCTGGTAAAAGGGTATGTGACGTTCAAGAGGTGATTTTGTCTTGTAACAAAAATATGACACCTCGAGCTCAAAGCAGAATGAAATTTTCACAGATTATGTTAGGAGGTTTAGTTGTTTGGAAGAAAACAAAAATACTTTTTGTTTGATATGTCAAATTTTTGTTACCAGAGAAACTCATCCCTATAAATGAAACTTCATACATAATTTTGCAGGTATGGGATTTTTAAAAACAAATCATCTTTATTACCATCACAAAAAAAAAGATGTTCACATGTAAACGTCACATATCCTTTGTCTGCCTTAGTGGTGAGTTAGAATTAATGATATCATCCGTGAAATACTCCGGTTGCATGTTCAGTAAAACTGCTCCGTACCTTTCTGTATAACTGTTGGGTCTATCATTCCTTGTTGTACACACTCGGAACGTCACACCCGTCACAAAGCGAATGTCATCGTTTGAAGCGAGAGCCTGTTCAAATGGTATAGCAGAATATATTTATCAAAATCATATTTAAAGATACGTCAATTAAAATCAGCGTTGGTCCTGCTTCACTTACTCGCCTTTTTCTCGGGGAGCAAGGAGATAAACTAAGGACGTATAGACGGACCCTGATTGAATGACATAGTATAGTCTACCCAATCTGAGTCAACTTGACCTCAGAAATTTGCATAATTGAGGAGGAAATGAGGTGACAGCCAATGAGAAGCGAGTAAAATTTGACCTCAGAAATTTGCATATGACGTCACAGGGGTCACTGAGTGCAAGTGTGGGAGGTGGTGGTGGTGGGTTTAAAATGGCGGCCTGTGGGTGGTGGTGGTGGTGGGTTTAAAATGGCGGCTTGTGGGAGGTGGTGGTGGTGGGTTTAAAATGGCGGCCTGTGGGTGGTGGTGGTGGTGGGTTTAAAATGGCGGCCTGTGGGAGGTGGTGGTGGTGGGTTTAAAATGGCGGCCTGTGGGTGGTGGTGGGACCAAAATGGCGGCGCAAGGGAGCAAACGAGGCGGTGGGGAGGTCACGGGGAGAAAAAACCCTCACATTACCCTCAAAAAAACCTCTAAGCCATATAATAATAATAAACATAATCTATAGGTGTTGTACCATGTTAATAGGATCAGTCTAGCATCTGTATCACCCTAGGGTCGAGCGTTTATTGTCCCGTGTATCTCCGCAGAAAATTAACAAACAAAATGGCGGCTCCAGGATGGTGTGGGTACGCCCTTTCCACATCACGGCGTCGATCATAGCGCCATCTGCACACACTGACGCAAGGGAGACAACTCGTGTGGTCCAAGGGTATGGAAATAGCCGTTTTGGAGCTAGGGGAGTTACTACTGGTCCAGTGGGGTCGAATGAGGTATCAAAGTGAAGCCTAGGTGAAGGGGCATCTAATGGGCTGGGTGTGGGGTTGAACTAGCGTCATTCTGCGCATGCGCGGTGGCCCAAGGGTATGGAAATAGCCGTTTTGGAGCTAGGAGAGTTACTACTGGTCCAATGGGGTCGAGTGAGGTATCAAAGTGAAGCCTAGGTGAAGGGGCATCTGATGGGCTGGGTGTGGGGTTGAACTAGCGTCATTCTGCGCATGCGCGGTGGCCCAAGGGTATGGAAATAGACGTTTCGGGATCTAGGGCAGCCACTATTGGTCCAGTGGGGTCATATGAGGTATCCATGTGAAGCATTCGTGAAGGGGCATCTGACTGGACTAGTGGGTTGACATAGCGTCATTCTGCGCATGCGCGGTGGCCCAAGGGTATGAAAATAGCCGTGTTGGGAGCTAGCGAAGCCAATAATGGTCCGATGGGGTCGTATGAGGTATCAAAGTGAAGCATTCGTGAAGGGGCATCTCACTGGACTAGTGGGTTGACATAGCGGCCTTCTGCGCATGCGCGGTGGCCCAAGGGTATGAAAATAGCCGTGTTGGGAGCTAGCGAAGCCAATAATGGTCCGATGGGGTCGTATGAGGTATCAAAGTGAAGCCTAGGTGAGGGGGTTACACTAGGGTGTCGTATCCATTCTGCTGCGCAGGTCACGTGGGGGTTGTGACGTCACTTCCGGTTGGGGTAAATGGGGCGTGACCTTGGGTACATGTCTAGACTTGTTTGTGTGTGTTGATGTACTGGGGGGGTTTTTCCCCACAATGGCGTTCACCTTCGGACGTGGTTTGGTGGGTCTGCGCACAGACGTCACTTCCGGTTTTCACTAAAACTACCTCCAAACCCAGAAGAGTTCCAACGTTCAACCCTCCGGGGTGTTTTCCCGCCCCGGCGCCCCGCAGCGCGCGCGCGCGTCATCCCCGGCAGTGCCCGCGCGCGCGGGTCAAAAGGTCAAAGGTGACCTCCAGGTCAGACGGTCCAATATGAATAACGACAAGTTCAGCAATGTTCATACAGTTTATTATCCCCAATGTTACATCATACCCAGGCTGGGGGAGCCGCCCTGGGTATGTTTAGTATGTTCACAGCAAAACAAAATTGAAATATCAAGCACCATGTTTTAACGCACCGTCACATTTATTGTTTATTGAGCTCAAGTCAATGATCAGCATGTAGACATAGAGAGTATGTACGACATGTTATGGTATTCATCAGTGCACGAGTGACGCATTCAACCCATGGCTGTGGTGAATCACCTTGGTAAGGAAAAATGTAACATTGGTCACCCTCTTCACTGTCCACTTGGTGTTGGGTCGTTGTTGTTGGGCCCATCCCAAGACATCCAATTGTTCCACTTGGTCCAGCATCATCTCTAGTGACCTCCGGTTAATGATGGTAAACGGTTGGTCGTACACTGGGTGGAGGGCACTGGAATAGAAATAGCGCAATTCACCCGTCATCTTATGGCATAAGATGTACCCAAATGCTACATTTAATGTGAAGGCCGTAGGTTGGTCATTGAAGATGGTTTCCACGTAGCTGCGTAGACGGGTGAGCTTGGTTAGTGGGAAATTGTAGATATCTTGAATAGGGCGATGACGGTGGAAACAGTGCCGTGTCATGGTCCAATGGCGCCGAGAGATGTCACTCTCTGGATCATATTCGGGAAAGAGATCGCTAGGAACATTTATGGGCTCGTCCAGAAAATGTTCGATGTATGGCGTATGACTCGAAACCGTAACGGTGGGGTCCGGTTGGAAATCCAGGCTCTTCCCAATTGTGGGTATAGGCGGGCTCTCCGTCATCGCATCACCAGTGGCGTTCGTCTCCCCGGGCTTATCTTCACTGGGTCTGACCTTCCGCGGTTCCTCTTCAGTAGGAAGTTGTCGCCAAAACCGTGGAGACGGGACATGAATCAACCGTTGGTGTCGCAGCAACTGACTGCTTCGTTTGAAGAGTTGACCACAGTCCTTACATTGTTCCGTCGCGCTCTCGTGGAATGAACGTTCGTGGCGCAGTAACTGATCCTCCCGATTAAATGACCGTGCGCAGGTTATACAAGTATACCGTGCATCGTTGTGGGTGGAGGCCTCGTGGCGTCGTAAATTATCTAGACGAGTAAACTGCTTCTGGCAAGTTGTGAAAGTGAACATCTTGGTGGTTGATAGAGTGTCTGATGAAATGGCAAGGCCGCTTCCCTTTTATAGCACGCTAGCTGGTAATCTATTTTTAGCACACTCTACCCCAAGTCGAGGATGGAGACTGGTGTACTGGTGTACGACTGAGCCGCATTGCGCAGACACCAAGTACCCGGATGATAGACACGGACGTCACCGATCCGAAAAGACACGGACTTTACCGAAAAGACACGGACTTTAACGAAAAGACACGGACGTACCCGAAAAGACACGAAGGTGAACACCATTGTGGGAAACCCCCACAGACAGGTCAGTACATGCTTTCCTATGATGTTCACGCATAATAAAAAGGATTGACCTGTAATCTGTGTTGTTGTTGTTGTTCTCTTTTTTGGACTAACCCATCAGAATAGTACGTATCACGGA
>JAVTVY010000822.1:0-35325 GCA_036873755.1 Hanleya hanleyi
AAGAGATGACACGGGACGACCGGCGGCATTCGAACGAGGAAAAGTGGTGCTGACACTTCATTTTCGACAAGCACGTGCTCCCCACTTTGCATGATGAAAGTACCTTACGAGTGCGATGCACGCAGCTATATGGACTATTATGCCCAACAGGCCGGGGGTGGCTTTCCGGTCTTTAGCGGTGCACGCATGCAACGAGGACATGGACTGGGGAACATACTCGGGAGAATCGTCAAAACGTTTCTGCCCTTGGTGACGCGTGGGGTGAAAGCAATCGGCAAACAAGCGGTACGCAGTGGACTGCAAGTGGCCGGTGATGTCTTGGGAGGTACGGCACCCAAAGAAGCCTTAAAACGGCGGGCCAAGTAAGCGGGAGGCGTCTTGTTGGCCAAAGCACAACGCACCGTAGGGAATAAAAGACCTGCCCCACCGAGACCACGCACCAGTCGACGACCGACCCAGCGACGACGCACATCGCAGAAGACAAATGATATCTTTTCTTAAAACAGGTCCTTCATCCACGCCGAGTCCTGCCCCTCCACCAACAGTGAATTTGATTTGTGGACCGTGCCGCCCACACAGACCAGTGTCGAACAAGGATTATGGGTGGAGCATCTCCCGCTCTCCAGCATCAACGAAACCGGGCCCATCGAGTTCACCATCAGTAATGCGGATACGGCCTATGTGGATTTGGCCCATACATACTTGTATGTGAAAGCCAAGGTGGTCGGTGGGGATGGCACCAGAATCGTCCAAAATGCAACGGTGGGCCCGACGAACCTCTGGCTGCATTCGATGTTTCAACAGGTGGATATTTTTCTCAGCGACAAACTCATCAGTGACTCGACCAACACGTACCCCTATCGAGCCTACATCGAGACCCTGTTGTCGTATGGCCGAGAGGCTAAAAAATCTCAGCTGACAGCCGCTTTATTTTACCAGGACACACCCGAGCACATGGACACGGTGGACAATGTGAGATATAACAAACGGAAGCTCTTTCACTGCGAACGGTGCCTCGGTGGATCTCATGGGTCGACTGCACGCAGACATGTTCATGCAAGACCGGTACCTCTTGAACAAGATCCCCATTAAAATCCGACTGATACGGGCGCCTCCGACCTTCGCCTTGATGGCCACTAACGTAGAGGGGCATGCAGCGGACTATAAGATTGTCATCCAAGACGCAGTGCTGTATGTCCGAAAAGTGAAACCGAATCCAGCCGTTCAATTGGGACACATGAAAGCCTTGGAAGCAAAACCAGCCCAGTACCCTATCCGACGTGTACAAACCAAAGTGTTCTCTGTGCCTGCTGGAAATATGGGCGCCAACAAAGAAAACCTGTCCTGGGGGAACTGCCCAAGCGATTGATCCTGGCCTGTGTGGAAAATACCAGTTTCAGCGGAGCCTACCCAGAGAATCCGTTTCACTTTAAACATTTCGGCATCAATTTTGTGGCCCTGCATGTGGATGGACAACAGGTGCCAGCCACGGCCTTAACACCGAACTTTGCGCGCAGGAATTTCATTCGAGCCTATCAGAGCCTGTTTAAAGCCACCGGTCAAATCAACCAAGACGAAGGGAATTTCATCAGTCGGGAGGACTACGCGAACGGATACACGTTGTTCTGTTTCGATCTCACCCCCACCTTAGAGAACGACCATCAGCTGGCCCTGGCCAAGCAAGACAACTTACGGTTGGAAATCCACTTTGCACGAGCCCTGGCGACCACCGTCAATGTGATCTGCTACACCGAGTTTGACAACATCATTCAAGTGGACAAAGCGCGCAACGTGCTGTGTGACTTCTCCACCTAACATGGATACAGACCAGATAACCACCGTGCTGGAGAATGACCCAGAGACACGTATGGTCTTTCAAGGGGTGTTCGCCCGAGATGTGTTCCCAGTAGACCGTATGTATCCTGCTGCTTACGTTCTCAACACGGACCCGATGGATCGACCTGGTGAACACTGGGTGGCCGTGTACTTGACAGAACAGCAGGGCGAATACTTTGACCCGTATGGCCTGCCACCCCTCCATCCCGATTTAACAGACTTCATGGATCAAGGCACAGAGACGTGGTGTTGGAACAGTCAAACGTTGCAAAGCCTGACCAGTAGCGTGTGCGTACAATATTGCTTGTTTTACCTGTACCATCGATGCCGGGGAAGACCATTATCTACCATCGTACAGATGTTTGACGAGTACCCCAAGGCCGAGGACCGCGATGTACTCGTCTATGACTGGGCCGCCCATCATTTCAATGTACAAGCCCGGTTCTGGGCTTAAGTTCTTTCAATGTACACACGCCCGCTGTTCTGGGCTTCAATGTACAAGCCCCCTGTTCTGGGCTTCAATGTACATACGCCCCCTGTTCTGGGCTTCAATGTACAAGCCCCTTGTTCTGGGCTTCAGTTCTCACGTTGTTGTTGTTCACTGAATAAAAAAAATGAGATCTCACCAAAAAACCCTGTGTTGTGTGTTTTATTCATAATGCCCAATGTGGAGATTCAGTCAAACTGAAATCAGTGGTGTAGGATGGGGCCAAAATGTAACCCATCAATGTTAGAATGCAAGAGCACTATAGTAAAAATAGAGAGCCAATGAAATCAGCCCACAGACCAAGTACGTGTTTTTGGTCTAGGTTTGGAGCGGGCATTTCATTGAGGTACGTGTATACGGTGAGTGAAGACTCGTCCAACACGTATAGATTATGTTGATGACTATAAATTCTATGTAACCCATGAATGTTAGAATGCAAGAGCACTATAGTAAAAATAGAGAGCCAATGAAATCAGCCCACAGACCAAGTACGTGTTTTTGGTCTGGGTTTGGAGCGGGCATTTCATTAAAGTGCGTGTATACGGTGAGTGAAGACTCGTCCAACACGTATAGATTATTACTATAAGTTATATGAACATAATGCATGAAAGTGGCTTTGAACACCGTATTAGCCAATCAGTGGCCTAGAATGGAGCCAAAGCTAACCCATCCATGTCCAGAAAACATTACCCGGGTGTACAAGAACCCGGATGTAGGCGCGGACGTCAACGAAAGCACACCGCGATTACCCCAATTCGATTGGCTGATTGTTCGACCGCTGATTGGTTCTTTTTCTCGACCGCTGATTGGCTCTTTTTCTCGACCGCTGATTGGTCCAAATGGAACTGCCCATCTTTCTCATCTAGAATCCCCTATTGTGTGCTCAAGCTCTGTCTATCGAGATGCCGCAACATGGTCTCATTGGACATAGAACCGTTTGACTTGGATGTCACCTTTTGATCCGCGCGCGCGCACTGCCGGTGATGACGCGCGCGCACGCGCTGCGGCCGGAGAAACCCCGCGCGCGCTGCGGTGGTGGGCAGGGGCGGGGCAGGAAAACACCCCGGCGGTTAAACATTGGAACCCTTCTGGGTTTGGAGGATGAACATACGGACGTCTAAGGGGAAAAATTGGAACTCTTCTATGTTTGGAGGTAGTTTTTTAGTGAAAACCCGGAAGTGACGTCACAACCCACGTGACCTGCTTAGGGTCACTCGACCCCATTGGACCATGAGGGGCTCCCCTTCACCCCAAAAACGTCTATGTTCATACTATGGCCAGGTTGCGCATGCGCAGAATGGTGACAACGCCCGAGCCGCTAGTCCAGTCAGATGCCCCTTCACGTAAGCTTCACTTGGATACCTCACTCGACCCCATCGGACCATAAGTATCTCCCCTACATCTCAACACGTCTATTTCCATACCCTTGGGCCACCGCGCAAGCGCAGAATGGTGACAACGCCCGAGCCGCTAGTCCAGTCAGATGCCCCTTCACGAAGGCTTCACTTTGATACCTCATACAACTCCATCGGCCCATGAGTAACTCCCCTACATGCCAACACGGCTATTTCCATACCTTTGGGCCACCGCGCATGCGCAGAATGGTGACAACGCCCAAGACGCTTACCCTGACTAGTCCAGTCAGATACCCCTTCACCTAAGCTTCACTTTGATACCTCATACGACCCCATCGGACCATTATTGGCCTCGCTAGCTCCAAAACGGCTATTTTCATACCATTGGGCCACCGCGCATGCGCAGAATGATGACAACGCCCAAGCCGCTAGTCCAGTCAGATACCCCCTCACATAGGCTTCACATTGATACCTCACTCGACCCCACTGGACCAGTAGTAACTTCTCTAGCTCCAAAACGGCTATTTCCATACCCTTGGGCCACACGAGTTGTCTCCCTTGCGTCAATGTGTGCAGATGGCGCTATGGTTTGGATGGACGCCGTGATGTGGAAAGGGCGTCCCCACACCATCCTGGAGCCGCCATTTTGTTTGTTGATTTTCTGCGGAGATACACGGGACAATAAACGCTCGACCCTAGGGTGGTACAGATGCTAGACTGATCCTATTAACATGGTACAACACCTATAGATTATGTTTATTATTATTATTATATGGCTTAGAGGTTTTTGGAGGTAGTTTTTTAGTGAAAACCCGGAAGTGACGTCACAACCCACGTGACCTGCTTAGGGTCCAGTTTTCGACACTAGGTGACCACATCCCGACAAAATGGCCAGTTTTCGACACCGGATGTGCCGCCATCTTGAACATACGTGCCGCCATCTTGGATATGTCCCATAATGCACCGGGTCAAAATACTCGCTTCTGATTGGACGAGAGCTCTGTGACGGATTTGAAATACTCGCTTCTGATTGGACGAGAGCTCCGCATTGCATCTGCGCATGCCCAGAATGATATTCCTACTGCACACCCAACCCCCCAGCTGCCCCTTCACGAATGCTTCACTTGGATACCTCACTCGACCCCATTGGACCATGAGGGGCTCCCCTTCACCCCAAAAACGTCTATGTTCATACTATGGCCAGGTTGCGCATGCGCAGAATGGTGACAGCGCCCGAGCTGCTAGTCCAGTCAGATGCCCCTTCACGTAAGCTTCACTTGGATACCTCACTCGACCCCATCGGACCATAAGTAGCTCCCCTACATCTCAACACGTCTATTTCCATACCCTTGGGCCACCGCGCATGCGCAGAATGGTGACAACGCCCGAGCCGCTAGTCCAGTCAGATGCCCCTTCACGAAGACTTCACTTTGATACCTCATACAACTCCATCGGCCCATGAGTAACTCCCCTACATGCCAACACGGCTATTTCCATACCCTTGGGCCACCGCGCATGCGCAGAATGGTGACAACGCCCAAGACGCTCACCCTGACTAGTCCAGTCAGATACCCCTTCACCTAAGCTTCACTTTGATACCTCATACGACCCCATCGGACCATTATTGGCCTCGCTAGCTCCAAAACGGCTATTTTCATACCCTTGGGCCACCGCGCATGCGCAGAATGATGACAACGCCCAAGCCGCTAGTCCAGTCAGATGCCCCCTCACATAGGCTTCACATTGATACCTCACTCGACCCCACTGGACCAGTAGTAACTTCTCTAGCTCCAAAACGGCTATTTCCATACCCTTGGGCCACACGAGTTGTCTCCCTTGCGTCAATGTGTGCAGATGGCGCTATGGTTTGGATGGACGCCGTGATGTGGAAAGGGCGTCCCCACACCATCCTGGAGCCGCCATTTTGTTTGTTGGTTTTCTGCGGAGATACACGGGACAATAAACGCTCGACCCTAGGGTGGTACAGATGCTAGACTGATCCTATTAACATGGTACAACACCTATAGATTATGTTTATTATTATTATATGGCTTAGAGGTTTTTTTGAGGGTAATGTGAGGGTTTTTTCTCCCCGTGACCTCCCCACCGCCTCGTTTGCTCCCTTGCGCCGCCATTTTGACCACCCCACACGCCGCCATTTTGACCACCCCACACGCCGCCATTTTGTCCCATCCCACATCAACCGCCATTTTGTCCCATCCCACATCAACCGCCATTTTGTCCCATCCCATCCCATCCCACATCAGCCGCCATTTTGTCCCATCCCATCCCATCCCATCCCACATCAGCCGCCATTTTGTCCCATCCCATCCCATCCCATCCCACATCAGCCACCATCTAGACATGCCTTGATCACGTGATCAAGTTACGCCTCAAATACGGCCTGGGGGGAACAAAAAAGTAGGTCAATACGCGCTGTGTCGTGTTTTATACACTACTGTCAGAACATACCTGGAGAGTGGGTTTGTTTATCTAAAAGAAGAGAGTCTAAGCTTTCAAATGATATATAGTTTGCCTCTGTGTACGGGGGGGTGCATTTTATTCTTCAAAACAGGGTCCCGGTCGCTCGTCTATTTAGTCTAGAAGCATTTCAAGGAGATTTTCACAACAGGCGTCAGGTCCGTCATTCATAATTCAGCCGTCGTCCATTAAAGAATATCCGCGTCGATAATCCAAATACCTATTCCATATAGCAGTATTAGCACCAAATTCAAAGACAATCATAGTATATATAAACATAGCCTAGTTTCCTGCAAGAGAGAAGCAGTCAACCGTTTTCAATGATGTCGACAAGACGTAATGATGTTCCAATACTATAAATCCGCATCGCTGATCAGTATTCTTATCCAGTATTTCACTCAACAATTTCTCATTTTGCTGTTAAAGAAAATAAGTTTTTTTTTATCAAAATTTTGAAAATTATGTCACTAAAACTGGATAGGGAAAAGGTCGTTCTTTCCATTAATTGCGAAGAAAACTCTCCCTGGACATTTCTGAAAATTTTCTTCAGGGTACATTTTCTGACAATTTCGTTTAATAAACCCAACATGAAACATCATATACAAACGGAAAAAATATTTTTGGTTTTATTTTCAGTATAATTATATAATGTGTATATGTACATGCGAAAAACTTCTTTGTGTGTGGCGGTAATAAAGCTTTTTTTTATCCAAAACCTGCAAAAACATATTTTGCTTAAAAGAATATGTACTGAAATTTCAGCCTGGAAACAATTACGATAGTCAGTTGCATAAAAATGAGTTTATATTTCAACAAAAAATGATCCATGTCCTATTTTGGTATTTTTGAGGCATTATAAGGAGAATTTTATCTTGTAACAAAACAAAACAAAAATATGTCACCTCAAACCAAATTATATTTTCGCAAAGAAATTAGAAAGATTGCTTATTTGAAAGCATCAAGTTTGATATTTGGTTGAGATGTCATATTCTGATGACAAAAGAAAATCTTCCTTATAAATGGCTCAAAAATACAGCATTAGGCCAGAGAGCATATTTTCATCAATCACAAATTCAGTTATATTCAGCACCCCTTACGACCCATTCGGACCAATAGTGGGTCATGTCGACCCCAAAAACGCCCGTTCCCATGAAGTTTTACCAGTGCGCATGTGCGTCATAGCCCATTCTTCCACGACCTTGCAGTCCGGTTTGAGGCTAGTCCATGAGTGCTTCACTTTGACACCCCATTCGAACCAAAAGTATTCTATCTTGACGCTGAAACGGCCATTCCCATACCCTTTTCCCACAATTCCATGTCTACCCAAGCGCACCATATGCTCTACTTCCACACCCCACCAGTCCTGTCTGACGCTCCTCTACAAGTGCTTCACCGCGACGCCTCACACGACCCTTTCGGAGCACGGGTGGTCCGTCAATCACTCAAACACACCCCCGTCCATCCCCAAAATGCCCGATTTCATCATATTGATGACGTCACCAATGACGTCACTGATGAAATGGACATCCCCTAAGTCGTGGTCTACACCACAAGAGTTTCAATATCAGGCCCTACATGCAACTTTGGATGCAATATAGCCCCTCAGTCTCTCAAATACGCCCTTGTGATCCTCTAAAATGTCCACTGGTGGATATCATAACATGTGCATAATATTGTTGCATGCTCTCTTGAGGTCTACACGTTGATGGTAAAAGTCTGCCCTGTAAACACACGTACCTAATATTATGGTGTTGAAATAGAACATTGGATTTTACATCTGTTTTTGGCATTTTCGTATGTATTTCAGCATGCATTTTTTATACACAACTTGAACCAGAATAACATTTTTCACGACACTTTCGAAAACGTTTATTACTCGTCCAAGGTGCCCCATTCCAATATATCAAACAATCCATAATCAGAATCAGAATTTATTCACCAGATAATTTACATTGGAAATAAATATTAGGTCAAAATGTTTTGGAAGGAATAAAGCTTGTTCTATCCCTGTTATAATCGTATGACAATAATGATGGGCATGAGGGAGGTGGTGAATTAAACGGAATATAAACTATGATATTTAATCTTATATTTCTTAATAGTCATATTCGGAACATATAGGAGTGGGTCAGGGAAGTATTGCACCATATATACATGCGACTCATAAAGTATACATATTATTCGAAACATAATATATATATATATATACACACACATATATAGAGAAAAACACTACACATAATGTAGAATATGAGCTAAAACTGTATATTATACTGCTACAATTTCCAACATTTTCTCTTCATAGTATGAATTGTCCATAACTACAACAGCTGATCCCTTATCTGCTTCTTTTAAAATAATGCTTTTGTTATTTCGGAGCCTTTTCAATGAAAGTTTCTCGGCCTTATTCAAATTAGATCTGATATTACACACATATATATACACACACACGCACACTCTCACACACATATATAAACACACACACATAAATACTGAAGGTGACAAAGTATGTTCCGTACAAGTTTTTTACACATCTAAATTATATAAGGCTGGATATAAGTTTACATTCACAGAGTTAATATACAGTAAAAAGATATATATAGAGAGAGTGATATATATATATATATATATATATTTATTTAAACATATATACAATGTCCCTTTTCACCGTAGATGATCCCGTATGATTATACTGAGGTTTGAGATGTAGAATTATTTAGCTAATAAGAATATTTTGATATTGCGCTTAAATAGCGATTCTGAATCGATACATTTTAATGCACTGGGAATAGAATTCCATAATTTAGGACCTTTAGCTTTGATTGTGTGTAGTGTTGCTTGGTTCGTAAAATATGACCTGTATAGATTCAAGTTTACATGTCTAGTAGGGTAACTATGAACTGTGGATAACATTGTGAAGCATGATAAAGAGTGATTAGGCAAACGGAAAGGGGAATGCACAAATCGGTGGGCGGAAGTTAATGTGAGATAGTCATTGAGTTTTGTGAACGGTAGAATATTTGTTTGAGACAAAAGGGGTTCGGTGTGAGAGAGCCTGTCACTACAAGTTATAATACGAATGAATTTCTATGGCTTTTCACTATTATGCATTGTGTTCCTGTAGGCGTACAGCTGCATGGACGGCGAGAGCATGTTTATGGTTTTTGCAAGCATGTATCTTATCATGTTTCCCTTTCTGTGAACAGCTGTATGGATAGAGTCAACATTTATATGTTTTTTTTCATCAGTGTGGATGCTTTGCATCAGTATGTGTCCTTTCTTGTCGCCCAAGCTGTCCCTTCGATGAACAGCTATCAGTGTGGTTTCTTTCATGTTTCTTTATGCTACATTTGTGTGAACAACTATATGGACAGAGTGAGCATTTATATGGCTTTGCACCAGTATGCGTTCTTTCATGTTTCTTTAGGTTACTTTTGGTTGAACAACTATATGGACAGAGTGAGCAATTATATGGCTTTGCACCAGTATGTGTCCTTTCATGTTGCTTAATGTGTCCTTTCACTGAACAGCTATATGGACAGAGGGAGCATTTGTATGGCTTCTCACCAGTATGTGTCCTTTCATGTACCTTAAGGCTCCCTTTCCGTGAACAGCTATATGGACAGAGGGAGCATTTGTATGGCTTTGCACCAGTATGTATCCTTTCATGTACCTTAAGGCTCCCTTTCTGTGAACAGCTATATGGACAGAGTGAGCATTTATATGGCTTTTCATCAGTATGTGTCCTTCCATGTCGCTCAAGGTGTCCTTTCGATGAACAGCTATAAGGACAGAGGGAGCATTTGTATGGCTTCTCACCAGTATGTGTGCTTTCATGTCTCTTTAGGCTCCCCTTCTGTGAACAGCTATATGGACAGAGTGAGCATTTATATGGCTTTGCATCAGTATGTGTCTTTTCATGTCGCCCAAGGTGTCCTTTCGATGAACAGCTATATGGACAGAAGGAGCATTTGTGTGGCTTCTCACCAGTGTGTATCCTTTCATGTACCTTTAGGCTCCCTATCTGTGAACAGCTATATGGACATAGTGAGCATTTATATGGCTTCTCACCAGTATGTGTCCTTTCATGTCGCCTGAGGTGTCCTTTCACTATACAGCTATATGGACAGAGGGAGCATTTGTATGGCTTCTCGCCAGTATGTGTCCTTTCATGATTCTTCAGGTTCCCTTTCTGTGAGCAGCTATATGGACAGACTGGACATTTATATGATTTTTCACCAGCAGGTGTTTTTTCAGGGCCCTGTAGGTTCATTTTACTCAAACAACCTTGAGGACAGAGTGAAAATTTGTATGGCTTTTCGCGAGTGTTAACACTTTCAGGTGTCGTTCTTCCTTCATTGTCCATTTCTGGGCTCCAAAATCTCAAAGATTCGTTGGACAGTTCTGTCGTCTCTGCTGTCTTGAGTTTTACCATGTACATGGCAACAGGAAAAGGTCTGTCAGCGAAAAAATCATCGACACGTGTCTGCTCATCATCAGAACACTTCTTGAGAAAGGACTAAATCAAATAAAAAAACATCATCAGCCTTATTTTTATATCAACACTTCAGTTCCACTTCAATACGGTCAATTATTAAATATATCTTCGAAAATCTGTTTGCATAATCACATAGATTAAAACCAGATCTGAAAACAAGCCGAGTAGCTAGCAGGTCCCCCACCAAGTAGCCTGTTTGAGAGCATACAGCATTTACGCTTCAAAAATCTCCTTAAATATAATTTGGAAAGTGGATATGTGTATGTTGAAAGGGACATTTTTCTGGAATTGTTGAGACAAGTTGAGGAGGTTTGGGAAGCAGTAATGGTAGTGTAACACTGGAATATAAGTCTGTAAATGTTTATGGAATTGTGGATTGTAAGGCTTATAAACTGGTGGGTAGAATACATCTCAAGATATCACATTCACAACATGGATGGGTACAATATGGGTGAGTGAAATCCAAGACGGCCAATGGCAGCCATATTGGATTACACACTACTTCAATGAAAATCAACGCCTGCCCGTCTATTGATGCGAAACGCCTACTCAAGTTTGAAGTCAATTGAACGAATTGTTCTCAAGATACCACATTCACAAGAAATAGGACGGGCGGAATCCAAGATGGTGAATGGCAGCCATCTTGGACTACATACTACTACATTGAAAATCAATACCAATGGTCGTCTAACTGATGAAAAGCACCTAAAGTTTGAAGTCAATCAGGAAAATTGTTCTCACCACAGTGCGTTCACAAGATGCGAGAGAGACGAAATCCAAGATGGTCAATGGCAGTTATGTAATAGTTATCGCCTGAGACAGAGGGGTTCATGCTGAATGAACACTCACACCAGTCCGATTTGAATACCGAGGTCGCGAAGCGACCGAGGTATTTAAATCGGACTGGTGTGAGTGTTCATTCTGCATGTACCCCGATGTCGAAGGCGATAAATAACTTACACAATGGCCGTATTGTGTAACACATCATGGTTGTTTCAGGACAAACAACACATTTGCATACGAAACATAACTTCCACAACCCGTTTGACTGGTCCGTAACTCTCACGTTATCGTTACAAAGATTTGTAACAAAAAGATATATGTAATTGATATATATACGTGTCACAATCTACATCACGTGAAACGCATATGAAGCAAAATATGCAGACATACAAATTACATATCCCTATGTCCATACGCATGATCTCATACTAGGCCTATAATTAAGGGAATGTCTGACAGAAATTCACGTTGACCGGTACACATTTGACTTGTACCCACACATATACGTACGGCAGAAAATTGATGCGTTTTGCCATTCAGACGCGTCATATTTTGACTGCTTAGTCTGCAATCAACGCTCAGCAGGCGACAACCAAAGGTTAGACCTATATTTGAGGCAGTCACTGTTTCAATGTATGTATATCAGAAGGCATATAGTGTAACGCTCACAAAAAGAAATTGTGACTGGATTCAGTGAAACTACAACAAGAATGCACGACCGCGACGACGCTGGTGTCACTCGACAAGAAGGTATGTGACTGGCAGCAAAATAAACCAAAGTGTGAAATATACATGGCGTATTTCCATGCAGATCCTATAACGATACATGTAGCTTGTCACTCCAATAATGGAAAGTAATTCTGTATTTGACTGATATTTATCAAAGCTGACTTGTGATTCAGTGATGCTCAATTGAGCCATCTTCGCATATCCAAGTCGAACACTACACGTGGCGGAACGCTAGTGTAGCATTTAACTTGAAATGTGAAGATGAATTGAGCTTGAATTCCTCGAAATTTCACTTGAAAGTTCAATATCAAAAGGCTTTTGTATCATTTTCATACGAGTTATCTCCCGTCACACACTTCAACGGACATTGTTCGTTCTTTCAATGATTAATCTTAAAATGTTGGATAAATCACTTTAACACTCACCCACTTATTTCTACATGAACACCTGCTAATTCCTGAAGGCGACCAGGCGATTCACGCAGACGAATGCCCATGCCAGACAAAGAAGTCAGTGTGTCTCTTGAAACTAGGGAGGTGTTCATGTCAAATATTACCCCGGATTTGATCGGCATGAACACCCGGTTCTTGCTACTTGAACACCGGGGCACAAATGAAACCCATTGTGCGCCGGGTCATTACGGCAAAAGAAAAACCCCGGTTACACAATAGAGTCAGTGTGTAACTTGAGTTACATACCGTGAAGCACATTCTCAAGTTCTTGGCACAACAACCAGGTTTCTGTGTAAAGACCTAGCTGTCGGCAGATCAAGGCCAAACGTCTGGCCCGTCTCACTTTGCCGGGACAACTCAAGTTTGAAGTCAACTGGAGGAATTGTTCTCGAGATATTGCGTTCAAAAGATGTGGGATGGACGGAATACAATATGGTCAATGGCAGCCATCGTGGATTATGTGAGAATCAATACCAAAGGCCGTCTAACTGATGTGAAGCACCTTCCCAAGTTTGAAGTCGATTGGTCAAATTATTCTCAAGATATCGTGCTCACAAAATGTGTGACGGATGGCTAGCATTTCCAAGTCCTCCCCCCACTTCATGGCAGAGGACAGTAACGCTCCCTATCTCACATGTCGATGATTAACGATACGGGCACAAGAACCGAGTTTCTGTGTTGCATCAATGCCAAACGTCTGGCCTGTCTCACTCACGTACGGTATATGTGAAAGTCATCTCGTATATTTTTATCTTGATTCATCGGATCAATATTTTATTCTCTGGAAACTGTGATGATATTCTGTTAAGGTTAATAGAATTTAGATAGACCGATCAATTCAAGGAGATACATGTACGTCTCCCATCACGAGGTCAGCCTATCATTCCCACGTAGTTGTGGCCAAAGCTTGACGTGTTAGACATACATTCCTAAATCATGCAGGTTTGTAATTGTTCAGTACTCAGAACATGCATGGAAATGAGGGTGTCAATGCCAGATCAACAAAAGCGACAAGTAGAATGGGGAGCAACTTTTGTGAATCTGGTCCTTATCTAATCCACAAAGTTCTGTGTTTCACAGCTTACCGGTAATTGTTCACATGGATCATGCTCAACATCACCTTGTTGTTCTCCCACCGCAAACTGGGCTGTCGGTTCTATCTTCACTGTTACATCTCCCTCTTCCATAGATACATTTGCGGAATGCCGGTATGTGATCGCATCATCTTGCACCAATAATCCCGTTACTTGATCAAGAGGTTCCAGTTTTACTGATAAGTCTTCCATTGTCCTCTCAATTATGATAGACACCTTAGCCCACTGAAATAAAAACACAATAATCACCTTTTATTAGTGGCTTGAAGGAGAAATATTCGATAATTCAGTTTAAACGTCACATCTCAACTACTAGATGATTTAAACTAAGAATAATATCGTCGAAAAGCTATGAAGCCCTAAAACGACAAATGACGAAAAATAAATCATACTAAAAAAAAAATAAAAAAAAAAAATAAATAAATTAAAAAATCCTTTTTTTTCTTCGGCAGTCCCCCATTTTTTTCGTCTTCTTTAACCACAACAATTCTTTGTCAATTTCTTCTCTCTTTTTCCGCGCTGTCACAATACTAACATTTTTTTATTTCGCAATATTTTCCTTTTGTAAATAAAATGTAGCCATATAAAAATATCATTGGCCGCACATTAACAACCTGGACTCCATGACCATCCCGACACTGTGTTCCTTACTTCTGTGTTGGATTGAATATAATCTTTGTTACCACACGAAACACTGAAGTATTCTTTTTGTTGATATATATATTTTTGATTTATATCTTCAAATTACAGTTCATATCAGCACAATCGGCCTAGCGAGTTGTCTATACTATCGAAAGAACCGGCCTGAAATGCCTGTCCGGATGTCTGTCTGTTTGTCAGTCTGTCAGAGATAGCACCCGCTGATACTCTTGAAAGAGTTTGAGCCATCAAACTTTGTACACATATACTACACCTTCAGGTTGACACCATGTAAGCGTCAAATCCGACATTCAGTAGCTAGCCATTGTCCAAACTGTTTTCCCCTATGTTCTGATCATATAATTACGACTGAACCAACAAACTTGATACACAAATACTACGCGACAATGCCTACATGAAGTTAACATATGAGCTTTCACAGCCTTCGTCCAAATTGTTTTCCCTGTATTCTGCCATTGCGGATAGTTTTGGGCCACCAAACTTGGTACATATATACTACGAGGCAATGTCCACATGACGGTATCATATAAGCGTCACACTCGGAATTCAGTAGCTAGCCATTGTCTAAATTATTTTCCCTATGTTCTGTGTACATAAGTATGGGTGATGAGCCAACAAACTTGGTACATATATATATATATATACTACGCGACAATGCCTACATACTGGTACCATATAAGCATCAGATTCGACAGCCGGTATCTCGCCATCATTCAAATTGTTTTGAGTATATAAATACGACTGACCATATGGAACCATGCACGTAGAAATAGCTTCCATAGAAAAGCTCTTGATGGATATTTGTGTTATGTTACCAACTGCTGGCTAAGCCCTTCTGAGTGGGTGCTAAGGGAGCTTCTGGAAATTGGGGCATACTAGGAACTGGCATAAGGCATTCAAACAGGGTGACATGGTGCACCGAGTTGGACCTCCTAGGAACTCCATGCCATACAGTTTGGAACTCGGCAGACAAAGGATGGCTGATGCCATACCATTCAGCGGCATGGGGGGGGAACTGCATAGCTGTAACTCTAATCCATCCAGATCAGAACACCAAACTGGGCATGGTGTATCCCATTTCAACATGTTCAATAACCGGCATATGCCATCCCTACAAGGGAACTCATCTCAGAATTTTAAGAACCTCCCTGGAAGTGCTTTAAAGCTATAAATTTGGTACAAATGTAGTACGGGACGATACCTAAATGATGGTGCCATTAGTTCCGCAATCCACCACTAGGGGACGAATAGGTAACAGCTGTCATCTGACAAATCAAATATTCTGTTATATGTTTTATAGATTAAAGCTCTAGAGGGTCCCCAAACCCTCTATTACATATGAAACAGGGAATTTATCTGAAGCTTATCCCAATTAAGCAACCGTGACCCATTATTGCATGGTGATATAATTTTTATTATGATATAACATGGAAAAAAGCTAGCTAGGCTTTCCAAATTGACACTATGTATACATCTGGCTATGGTCCAGAGGTGTGCTGAAAATGGCTGACCTTGACCTATTTTATCCAGGTCAGATTATATTTCAAACGATATTTCATGAAGGATTGCATCCACATTGTCCAAAAATATACCACATAAGCCGAGGCCTGACTTCTATTGAATATGACTGACCATGGACTATTTTCTACGGTTAAATCTTATGTCAAGAGTAAGCTCTTCAAATTCATATTTCTCGTGTAATTAAGTTAACAAAAGACTAGAAAATTGTTGAGGATGACTGACCTTGATCAATATTTCCAAGATCAATTTACTTGATTTGATTATGAGCTATATCGAAGAGTAAATGTAGAGCTAAGAATATGGTCATGCTTTACCAATACCTCTACGCAATTTTTTCCCATCAAGTAAGATCTAAGCAAAAGCTGAGCTTTAACCACTTGGTCATCCTCCCAAAAAATGAATGTGGTGTTGTTGTTGCACTGATATTATAATACCTTACATGTTGACTTTATTTCTATAAGTGCCGTTTGTTTATGTTTGTTTTTTCCTCACAATCTAATCTGCTACATGGGCCTAAAACTGTTGAAAACACACACCAGACTGAATGCTGATAAATCTCAAGTTGTAAGTCACATTCTCTGGGCAATCTCGCGGTGGGACATGTAGTATAGTATATATTTAAAAATACAAATATACCAAAATGACAAATCAGCATGTGATACAAATAATAGAGATTAATAATAATCATAATCGACAACAAAAATAGAATAATTATTTTTACTTGATGTACTCAGTTCTGATATTGTCAACTGACATGACTGAAGAAATGTCAGCTAAAAGTGAAGAGCTTTACATCTCCTCTGAGATAAATAGTTGGATCCGCTGCCATGTTTAATGTTTTTTTCCTAATGTTAGAAACGTTCATTAAATGCAGCTATGCAAATTCTTTGTTCATTTTTCACATTTTATCTTATCAATCCAATCACGATCTCTAGAACGTATCGTCTCTCTATTACTTTACTATATATTTTTTTTTCTGGAAATCAGCAAAATATGGTTAACAGCTTTAAATTTCAGGGGCCTGGAAAAGAATTGTCATTTCATTAAGAATAATTTAGTCTTCTCTATGCTGTAATAATATAGTCTTCTCTATGCTGTAATAATATAGTCTTCTCTATGCTGTAATAATATAGTCTTCTTTATGCTGTAATAATTTAGTTTTCTCTATGCTGTAATAATATAGTCTTCTCTATGCTGTAATAATATAGTCTTCTCTATGCTGTAATAATATAGTCTTCTCTATGCTGTAATGATATAGTCTTCTCTATGCTGTAATAATATAGTCTTCTCTATGCTGTAATAATGTAGTCTTCTCTATGCTGTAATAATGTAGTCTTCTCTATGCTGTAATAATATAGTCTTCTCTATGCTGTAATAATATAGTCTTCTCTATGCTGTAATAATTTAGTCTTCTCTATGCTGTATTAATATAGTCTTCTCTATGCTGTAATAATATAGTCTTCTCTATGCTGTAATAATATAGTCTTCTCTATGCTGTAATAATATAGTCTTCTCTATGCTGTAATAATATAGTCTTCTCTATGCTGTAATAATATAGTCTTCTCTATGCTGTAATACTATAGTCTTCTCTATGCTGTAATAATATAGTCTTCTCTATGCTGTAATAATATAGTCTTCTCTATGCTGTAATAATATAGTCTTCTCTATGCTGTAATAATTTAGTCTTCTCTATGCTGTAATAATATAGTCTTCTCTATGCTGTAATAATATAGTCTTCTCTATGCTGTAATAATATAGTCTTCTCTATGCTGTAATAATATAGTCTTCTCTATGCTGTAATAATATAGTCTTCACTATGGTGTAATAATATAGTCTTCTCTATGCTGTAATAATATAGTCTTCTCTATGCTGTAATAATATAGTCTTCTCTATGGTAATTTAGTCTTCTCTATGCTGTAATAATATAGTCTTCTCTATGCTGTAATAATATAGTCTTCTCTATGCTGTAATAATATAGTCTTCTCTATGCTGTAATAATATAGTCTTCTCTATGCTGTCCGAACCATATTTCTACTGATAGTCACAATGATTTGATGTCACAATATAAAAATAAATGTGCCAGTGTTTCTGTTTCAGTTTTACAGAAAGAACATAATGGACACCATGTTATTTTCATTTATTAATAAACTATTAGTGGGGAGAAATCTGAGCAGAATTTTAAATTGCAAATTCCAAAGAGCGGCGTCTTGTCGTGGGTACAAGATTTGGCCATCATATAGTTACATTCCCACCTAATGTCTATTCTGGACAAATTTCTTCGTCATTATTGTTCAAGGATTGGGACCAGCCAGGTGAAAACCATCCTGGAGTATTAGCCACATATATGCAACTCAGTGTATGTAGTGGTGGCTACATACACTGAGTTGCATATATGTGGCTACCTGGAGTATATATCCCTGCAACCGTAGGAACATTTCATTCAGAAACACAGTGCAGGAGGATACATGGGAGGGATGAGGTTCTCTATCATAATTTGCTTAGTCTTCCAGGGTTGTCGGAGCATGTTTGAAAGTGGAGGGGGGGGGGGCTGAACTCTACATTGGCCATGGTAAATGCTGGATAGGACTTATAACATTGCAGTCTCAAAAAGTGGGGGGCGTCGGCAAATAATCGCTCCAGAACCTATACCAATAATAGACGGATAATCGTATTGCATTGCCGGATAGTCTTATCGCACTGTAGTGATCGTTACGCATTCATGTGTACAGACCAATTCATTTTCCTATGATCGATTTTTCTGCCATTGCCGTATTGTCGTTGCCGCATTGTCGTTATCGGATAATCGTATACATGTGTAACGAAAGTGCAGGTTGACAACGACCCCTTTCATAAATCACAGCTTCTGAATGTTACGTGACTATGTGAAATCGAAAGTGACATTGTGTTTATGTGTGCGGTTCACTTACCTGGTGGAATCCAACGCTGTAATTTTCCTAGAATGACCTATAATAATCCGGGAGACGGACAATGCCTCGAAATCCCGGTGAAGTTATCTCAGACGACCAGTCGGGACGGTGGAAGGGACTCTGGTGAGCCCACTCGCTTCGCTGTGGATGACGTCAGTCAGGAATCCGGAAGTCAACACGGAAGAATATGCAGATTAGGGACAGTGAACTTTGCGGTCGTCGTATGAATTAACTAGAGGGAGTTGGAAGCTGAGATTTACCAGTGACGTCCGTTATGAATTATGGTTTGTTCCCCCATAGCCATATTTATCCAGCGAAGTTCAGATAAACTGATCGGGGGAAGTGTGATTATTTGACAATAAAGAGGGCGCTGGCATCGTCGTCTTGTTCTACCTTTATCTGCAGGAGAACGGTTCTGTTTCTACCTTTATTCACAGAAGAGCGGTAGCCCTATATAAGCCGGACTCCCGCTGAAACGAGGCAAACCAGCAGAAACATCGAGGTGAGAGCACACGCAAAATCATTTGGGGAGAAGAGATCCAATACATTGCCGGGCTGGAGAAAGGCCGCCGCCGAATTGGAAAAGTACCGCCGCCGAATTTGTGCCGCCGCCGGGCCGCGACATGGCCGCCGAATATTATAACATCGTAGCATTCATTACACACACTTGCATTCACATGTCCGGGCTGTGTTTACTCTACTTCGATCTCTATCCGCCTTCAACCGTATCGCACAGTTGAACGGATATTGCGCTGGGAGTTAAGAGTATAGACACTTCTAGTCAATGGTTAATCCTATCTCTACTGTACGTTAGTACAGGCTCAGCTCTGGGAATTAACTAACGGCGTTAGTGTCGATAGCATGGCCATACAATAGCCGCATCTCTCCTTGCCTTCAACCGTATCGCACAGTTGTTCAGGAATTGCGCTGTGGTTAGTGTATCTATTAAGCTATATCCGGTAGGAGATGCGAGTCTCTGTGAAGAGGACATAGCTAAGCCAAATTATACACAGTTCCTACATAAACAATTATTCATGCACACATGTACTTAAACCACAACCCACGGGTTGAAATACATTCACGCTAACACCCACAAGCTATAGGTTCGAGCCTATAGCTTGATAAATATACATCTACCAAGGCAGTCGTACGATAAGCGATTATCCATTCACGCCTCAATAAGCATAGTCTCTCACCACCCTGTACATATATGGAGTAATTCACGGCCAATGATAGATTACCACTGTCTCATACAGTAGTATATAGAGGGGGAATCCTCGACCAGATTCCCATCTATTGCGGATGACCATGCAGTAGTATAGAGAAAGGGTTCAAGGGTCAACTGACCATACAGTAGTATAGAAGGAGGTTTCCTATACTAGTTGACCATACAGTAGTATAGAAGGAGGGTTCCTATACTAGTTGACCATACAGTAGTATAGAAGGAGGGTGCCGATTCCAGGTGCCCATACAGTAGTATAGGGAGAGGGTCACTAGACCAGGTGCCTGCCTATCCACCGTGTGTTATTGATGTCTGATCCAATGTGGACCGTGTAGCCGTGAACTCTAGCCTTGATGATTCGTCCTTGTAGCGGGGCCGCGGAGTGGGTCGCCGTGTAGCGGGGTCGCTGAAGCCTGGGGGTGTATTCCTACGAGGGGTGCCGTCTGCTGCTGTGGTGAGCCGTGCAGTTGAATAGTCCTGCGGTGTTACAGAGAGACGGGCCGGTGCCGTAGAAGCCTTTGTACTGTGATAGTACTGTCGTACCCAGGCCGTCCGCATCCATTGACGGTTATCAACGCTTGGAGGGGCTTAGTCGTGTAAGACGAGACAGGACGACGACGAGAAGTCCATACCACCCGAGGAAGGAAGTCGGACACACGTCGGACATAACCACGGAGGGGCCTAGTCGTGTAAGACGAGACACGACGCAGTGTTCATCCATACGGGAGTGAATGAAGACCTGGGGAAGGAAGCTAGACGCTGGACCTTTCCACGTATATCTGGGGAAGGACGATAGACGCTGGATCCTACCACAAAGCCCTGGGGAAGGAAGATAGAAGCTGGACCCATCCATGAGAGAACCGGTCGTGACCAGACTGTGGCTGTGACCAGGCCTGAACGCGTTATAGCTAGGGCTATATATATTTTGTATATATTTTCTATTGAACTTCGGTTAAAGATAACTATAAGAGTACAGATAATTCCTAGAGTAGGGATCTTCTTTGCAGGGATTGTACTCTACCACGATTTGAATCCTGTATACCTGCTCAAAGAATTATATGTCAGTATTGCATTAATTTGCTTTGGTTGTCATTACAGGTCTTCCTTTCCAACCTCCTTGATCCAGACAAGGTGACAGGTTGAATCGAACTCCCTCGTTGGCCAGGATCAGTGCCCGAGTGCGTTCCCAGTAGCCTGACAGTTTGCCTTGGGGACCCTGCGCACTCTGTGGATCTGAAACATCCATTATCCCACGTTATAGAAGTAGAAACGTTTCAACTGGTGGCAGCGGTGGGATGGCCAACTTCTGGGAGACGAAGGAAAGGAGACCAAGCGTGGCGGATAGCATGGATCCGGACCAGACAACCATGAATAGAACTGAAGATTTCGGCGTCGAGTTACGACAACCGGGAGCCCGGGGCCAACCATCTGACGGAAGAGGAGCCCGACCGAAATTCTTCACGACGCCGAGTCCACGGGAACGACGTGAGACGGGAAGAGGCGTAGCTTCCGGACGATTAACCACGGCGACATTGGGTTACGAAAATCTTCTTGACCTGTCCACGCTGGAACTGGGATCGGTGCTGTTGGCACCACCGGCCGAACTGACGCCACGACCTTCAGGGGAGACGTCTACTGAAGATCGACTGAGGGGGCGTGGGCCAGTGCCTGAACAACCCGACGTTGACCTAAGACGAGAGGTAGAAGATCTACGTGGTGCCATAAACGTATTGAGTACAACGGTGACCTCCATGATGGGACAGGTGTCCACGTTGCTGAGTAATCAAAGTTCTGGTGACGAGATGACTCAACAGAATGTTGAAGATTACAGTCATTCTGGGCCGGCCGTACTGGAACGGGGTCGAGACAGAGCCCCATCGGGGACGACGTCGAGGCGAGATGAACCACCATGACCACAACGGCCAGGACGATACCAGTCCAGATGGGGGCATAGACGTGGCCGACAACGACCATACGGTAACCGAGACTGGACACCAAGGTGCTGGACGTGCGGCAAACATGACCATTATCGAGCGACTTGCCCTGAAGGCCGTAGAGAAGATGGTTCCCGACTGCGGGATCCACCAAAAACGTCTTCGGCGGCACCCACGTTTCAACTGGTGGTGGACGATACAAGAACTTTTCCTCACAGTTACAAGCCTGGTGATCAGGTTTGCTTGAGAGGGTCTTTTATTGTGAAAGAAGCCCTGAATGATGTGACATATCGTGTCACCGACGAGGCTGGTGGCATCCGTGTATTCCATCGTGATCTTCTTAAGCCCTTCTACCCCAGAGAGACGTCGGATAGTGAGACCACTGCGTCTACAGAGAATGACGGTGATGTCGAGTCGGAGAACGACTCGGAGCCCGTGGGAGTCTTCCCATATCCGGTGGAGCACCCGGCCGCAGCGAGATCCCCTGCACCTCGGCAGATAAGAAGCGGGCGGAGAACCCGGCGTCCTCCAAGATTGGCAGATTATGAGGTTGGATTACCGCCTGATCCCCCTGTTGGAGACGCGTCGCCACTTTCGGAGGAGCAGATGGCCTTGCCGGAGAGGTGGAGTCCTCCACGAACGACTCGTTGGAGGCGCTTTGATGACTACGTTTTAGCCTGCAAGTTGACAGGAGGTGCACGACCATATGGAAATACGGTTGATGACCGTGAACGTCGAGGGATGACCTGTGGTGCATGGCCGACCTGCAGGTATTCTGGTGGGCGACAAACACAGACTGGCCGATCCCGAGGCTTTACTGCCTCCGATGCATGATGCATGACTCCAGTGAGAGACAGCTGTGGCCTGCTGTGGACCTGATGTCCACTTCAGGTGACGACGACTTGGCCAGGAAGTCAAGAGGACCGTCGTCCTGTAATTCTGTTGTATATACGTTGTACATATGTTCTGTTCTGCACCCCCGTGCTGCTGGTAGCGTGACGAGAGCCATGACGAGGGCGTCATAATTTTCGAAGGTGGGGGTAGTGTAACGAAAGTGCAGGTTGACAACGACCCCTTTCATAAATCACAGCTTTTGAATGTTACGTGACTATGTGAAATCAAAAGTGACATTGTGTTTATGTGTGCGGTTCACTTACCTGGTGGAATCCAACGCTGTAATTTTCCTAGAATGACCTATAATAATCCGGGAGACAGACAATGCCTCGAAATCCCGGTGAAGTTATCTCAAACGACCAGTCGGGACGGTGGAAGGGACTCTGGTGAGCCCACTCGCTTCGCTGTGGATGACGTCAGTCAGGAATCCGGAAGTCAACACGGAAGAATATGCAGATTAGGGACAGTGAACTTTGCGGTCGTCGTATGAATTAACTAGAGGGAGTTGGAAGCTGAGATTTACCAGTGACGTCCGTTATGAATTATGGTTTGTTCCTCCATAGCCATATTTATCCAGCGAAGTCCAGATAAACTGATCGGGGGAAGTGTGATTATTTGACAATAAAGAGGGCGCTGGCATCGTCGACTTGTTCTACCTTTATCTGCAGGAGAACGGTTCTGTTTCTACCTTTATTCACAGAAGAGCGGTAGCCCTATATAAGCCGGACTCCCGCTGAAACAGTGTCGATAGCATGGCCATACATTAGCCGCATCTCAACCGTATCGCACAGTTGTTCAGGGATTGCGCTGTGGTTAGTGTATCTATTAAGCTATATCCGGTAGGAGATGCGAGTCTCTGTGAAGAGGACATAGCTAAACCAAATCATACACAGTTCCTACATAAACAATTATTCATGCACACATGTACTTAAACCACAACCCACGGGTTGAAATACATTCACGCTAATACCCACAAGCTATAGGTTCGAGCCTATAGCTTGATAAATATAATCTACCCAGGCAATCGTACGATAAACGATTATCCATTCACGCCTCCATAAGCATAGTCTCTCACCACCCTGTACATATATTGAGTAATTCACGGCCAATGATAGATTACTACTGTCTCATACAGTAGTATATAGAGGGGGAATCCTCGACCAGATTCCCATCTATTGCGGATGACCATGCACTAGTATAGAGAGAGGGTTCAAGGGTCAACTGACCATACAGTGGTATAGAAGGAGGGTTCCTATACTAGTTGACCATACAGTAGTATAGAAGGAGGGTTCCTATACTAGTTGACCATACAGAAGTATAGAAGGAGGGTGCCGATTCCAGGTGCCCATACAGTAGTATAGGGAGAGGGTTACTAGACCAGGCGCTTGCCTATCCACCATGTGTTATTTATGTCCGATCCTATGTGGACCGTGTAACCGTGAACTCTAGCCTTGATGATTCGTCCTTGTAGCGGGGCCGCGGAGTGAGTCGCCGTGTAGCGGGGTCGCTGAAGCCTGGGCGTGTATTCCTACGAGGGGTGCCGTCTGCTGCTGTGGTGAGCCGTGCAGTTGAATAGTCCTGCTGTGTTACAGAGAGACGGGCCGGTGCCGTAGACGCCTTTGTACTGTGATAGTACTGTCGTGCCCAGGCCGTCCGCATCCATTGACGGTTATCAACGCTTGGTGGGGCTTAGTCGTGTAAGACGAGACACGACGACGACGAGAAGTCCATACCACGCGAGGGAGGAAGTCCGGGGGAAGGAAGACACACGTCGGACATAACCACGGAGGGGCCTAGTCGTGTAAGACGAGACACGACGCAGTGTTCATCCATACGGGAGTGAATGAAGACCTGGGGATGGAAGCTAGACGCTGGACCTTTCCACGTATATCTGGGGAAGGACGATAGACGCTGGATCCTGCCACAAAGCCCTGGGGAAGGAAGATAGAAGCTGGACCCATCCATGAGAGAACCGGTCGTGACCAGACTGTGGCTGTGACCAGGCCTGAACGCGTTATAGCTAGGGCTATATATATTTTGTATATATTTTCTATTGAACTTCGGTTAAAGATAACTATAAGAGTACAGATAATTCATAGAGTAGGGATCTTCTTTGCAGGGATTGTACTCTACCACGATTTGAATCCTGTATACCTGCTCAAAGAATTATATGTCAGTATTGCATTAATCTGCTTTGGTTGTCATTACAGGTCTTCTTTTCCAACCTCCTTGATCCAGACAAGGTGACAGGTTGAATCGAACTCCCTCGTTGGCCAGGATCAGTGCCCGAGTGCGTTCCCAGTAGCCTGACAGTTTGTCTTGGGGACCCTGCGCACTCTGTGGATCTGAAACATCCATTATCCCACGTTATAGAAGTAGAAACGTTTCACATGTGTACGTATACATACTATAGCTTTACTTGCCTATCCGATGATGATACCCGTTAACGATATCATTAACGGACCGTAACAACAACAATTAATCAATACAAAGTAAACTCCTCCAGCCGACTCCTCCAGCTGATCTAAAAGGCAAGCCTATATTACTCTATGTACCGGTATGTTTATAAATTATATAGATTTTTTTATCATAGCAATAAACTATCTAAATAAACTCTGATAATTCGATGGTCGGCCTACTTTAAATTTCATTCATTTCATATTAAATCTCTTAGTTAACACTCTGAAACATGTTTTAGGAGAAAAGTGAGGTCTGCCTCAATCTAGACATCACAAACCTTGTTGTTGTTGTTGTTGTAATTATCCACCGATAGGTACTGTCACGTCGCCAGTTCCGGTGCGCTCAACATAAATTTTCTGGTTTGTAGAAGAGAATGTCGTGAATTGCGGAACTTATCACCACGATAATTCCGCAAGTTTTCAAGGCCTTTATCGGACAATATTAGTTGGCTGGAATGGAATTTGTTGTCAAGCAATGTACCGATACCGATACCCCTCGAAAGGGGGTGTCAGTTCCGACTCACAAGAGTCAGTTCCGGTGCAGCCTCGTTTTCACATTGACCTCTGGCCCAATTCAGGTCATGCTTACCGTAAATATGTTAAAAGTAAATTGTGAACCAAATTTCAGATTCAATATCTCCGTGGTTCTACTTAATTGACTAATTTATGCTCGTTATGTTGGTGTAGAAATACATCAAGTGTGGAGGATGTCATACATCCCGGCTGTATGCCTGGGACCTATTTCACATTTTGTTTTGTAATTTATGGGTTGACCATGCAGTTATATAATGTAGCCTATGTGACTTACAAGAGCGATAGGTGAATATTTGGAGTGGGCCAACCCGGTAAAATTACTAGGTTTCTGAACAGCAGGGAATGTTCAATAATTGAATTAAATTCATGCACGTTTCAAATAATAAGGTGACGAGCAAAAAATGCATAAAATCTCAACTATTTATTAATTTGATGACAAATGTCCTGTCGATAATGACCACAATAAGTTCACACTCGGTTTGTATATTTGTGAAACGCATACGAATAACTGTATGAAATAATGGCAAACGGATAATCTCTAGTGAATTCCTACAAACAGAGAAGAAAAATTTATTATATAACTAAGGTACCGTATGAAAGACATGGATCGACTTCAAGTGAACCATGGTACAAGTCTGCCGAATTTCTGATGACCATTGATCGAGAAATAAAAGAACTGATCAGAAATAAAATTTAAATGCAAGGAATCGGCGATGAGTGGGCCTGTGCAAGTTTGACACCTGTTTCAAAATAAGTCAAATAATTAAATTATTCCATGAATAAGATGACGTAAAATTTGTATATTCCATGAATAAGATGAATGAATAATTTGTATTTTCTATGCCAAAAAGAAGTTCAATGATGGATAATAAATCCCATTTATTTTAGCCCTGCCGAGCGTGCAAAGCTCGCGTGCCTTAACACACCGATACGTAATATTAGGCTACATCTCATCTTATAATATTAATAAACGTTAGCATTTAAAATTTGCTACAAGAACTATTGTCAGGCATTGGAGGCACTTTATGAACATACAAACTTGCCATATTCTTCAAGGCATACAATGGATGACGAACAAGTTGACAGGTCAGTCCCGAATTAAACGTGGGGTGCTATTCAACAGGCCTGTAGCCAAGTGTTTCTGCGTAAACTCAGTAAACTCAGATATAATATCACGGAATATTATACATGTATCTGACTTCAGCCCTATATAAATCTCGTGCGAATTTGAAACTACATTTGTTAGCCAATCAGGTAGCTAGCTTGGTGAAACAGTTTCAGAGTCATGCCAACAGTAATTACACACGCGGTCGCACGTAGTCTAATATATAAACATATCCTAAAACCATATCCATATATGACATCAGTTCCAGACAGTGTGCGTGATAAACCGTACAGATCAAAGAGTCTGGCTTTGTTATAGTGTAGCAAATATCAAAAGATTGTGCCGTGCAAAGGTGTTAATCTCCGTGAATTAAACGTCAATCATTGTCAGAGGGAAAAGGTAGAAATTGTCGTGATCTCGTAGAGTATCGGCGAACATTTCGCACGAAGTTTTCATAGCGTTACTTCTAGATGGTATATTCCCCTGATTTACCATCCCGATTTACCAAGATTGGGTTCAGGCGAAACCCCTTATGGAAAAAAAATCCTGATACAATGCCCCTTTGAGATGCATGGAAGCGAGCCCGCTATTTGCCTCTTTTTCTCATACAGCGAAGCTCCTGGTGGACCCTTTAAAGGCGAAGACAACCACCCCTTAAGCTTTTGAGAAAAACAACCGCCACTGCAGTCGGAAAACTGACAAACTCTAGGCGGAAAACTGGCAGATCATAACACGCACATAAAAGCAATTAACAAGGTATGAGAAACTATCCATGATTATGGTAACAGTTCTCACTAGAATATGTGGACCTCAGAAACTTGAGGACACGAGAGATAAACACTCGGTTGCACCTCTATGAGAAAAAGGTTCAACAATGGCATCCCCCCCCCCCACCAAAATCGAGTTAATTCTTCAATAGAACTGAGCTGATGGTACAGTACGGACAGGCGTATGACGATGTGTTTCACAGTAGTTCGTTCATCCACTCTTCTTTACCTTTTCAGCCAAGGAAATATTTGAATCTATGATAACTGGACTATTTTCTCCCTAAAGTTGCAAAAATTATCGTGAATATATAGCATAATGGTCCTTTCTTGGAATAGTACGATAATTTCATCCATATTATCATATTTACACCAGTTCAATACTGGCAGTTATAAATCCGATCCATGCTAAACATTGATAGGGAATAGAGTGAGTGATGTGAACCACGCATGCATGCACCTATCAGTGCATTCGGAGCAGCACTATTGTTAAAACAATAACTTGAATTATGCGTAAGCTCCGGGATTCTCTAGAGATAATGACCGCGCTGACAATTAGCATCATTTTTTATCAAAACGGATACTATCCACCGTTATTCGTCCTCGATCAAACATGACCGGATTTCTCTCCTGGTACCTGATATTATAGCTTCATAAATATTTCGAGTCCATATTTGCAGACTAAACATGATTAATACATTGTCAGGGTATTTCTGGGTGTGTTGAACTGTGAATTTGTTGGTCATTATTTCGCTACACACCTTTTTTTAACATTTTCGAATTTCGTGGGCAACTATTTGGTGTAGAGAGTCGCTTTGTTTTTTGGTCACTAATTTACGTTCAGTGCCGTATTACATAAATTGGTTAGAACTGAATGAAGAAGACACATTACGACCAGTGCTCGGACTTACCGAAATTGTAGACCAGTTAGTAGGAGCAAACGAAGCTGACTAGTTTTGTTTATGTAGGTCTGTATTTGTAATAGCCATCGTCATCAGTAAATTCATGTTTAACCGTACGACAGTCTCTGTGTTCAATACTTCAATCAGTCATCCAAGAACGGCAAAACTATCTCGACATTATTTTGGTGGAGAACCCGGGCAACACACAGAAATATCCTGACGATAAATCATCTAAGATTCAGGTAGTTACAGTTTCGTCCGAAAGCGCTAAAATCATTTTTTTTAGTATGGAAATGAACAAATACCATATATTCATGAACTTGAAGACTCAACACGGAGTCTTGACAAAAGTGTGTTTTAATGACCTTTGATGCAGGTCAGTGGTCAGTTGTGACACGTCGTCTTTTTTAATCGGAAATCCCTGGCACATTTTAACACTTTTCTGAAAAATAATAATAATAATACATCGTGAACCGGAGTGATTTTGTTTGTTATTATATTGGGTGTACATACTTTATGAACCTTGTGATATAATTTCAATCCGATTCCTTATTTTTATCGAAAAATTGTTCGAATATGCCAGGAATTTCCGAAATCACACTGTTGTCATGGCTCCAGGTTAAATCTTCACGCTCGTTAACAACCTGTAACCATATGGGTAATCTTCTCGCGGCAAGACTGACCCTGGGATCGTGTGTGTCCATTTTCAGCCTACTTTCGGCAACAATATGAGGAAATTTCTCGAAATCAAAACAATGTGATGTCATCAGTCAATCAGCTAAACTCTAGCGACGTAATCCCAACGTAATCCGTCATTTTCGAGTCATGTGCACAGCCACATTCTTACTAAGGAATTTAGCTTATTACCACTACTAAGTTCTCAGATTTTAACCGCAACCCGTTTTGGACTTTCCACCCATAAAACGCGCACTTGAGAAAGAAAAAACGAGGTCATTCATAAACTGTATATGTTAGTGACAAATATGGCACAGAAATGGAAGATCGCTGCCTGGAGTAAATGCACCAGAGTCATAGGAAAGTCCAAGCGGAATGCAAGAAAGGTGTAGCCAGGACTGGCATGTACTGCACTGAACCCAAGTGGAAGAAATGCCAAGATTCTCTTCCTCTTCAAACGACCCATGGCAGACAATACACTGAGTAGTTGTTACTTGTGTAGACGAAGCAACCATTGAAGTTTTCTTCTGAGCTCTTTGATGCGTATTCGTCCTGTTCTTGGACCCTGTTGCTATAGCTGTGGATGTGACTTTCAGAAACTTGGTTTTTAGCCTTCTCCTTTAAAGCGAAAGATTTTACCCACTGTATCTTGTTCAACGCCGACAGTCTGATGCCCTGCGATGATGTGAGACGATTCGGAAGCTGGCTCAGAAGTGTCCTTTTTACCTTTTTTGGCAGTGGACAGGCAGAGGGGTAATCCAAACTGTTGGATACCGCGGGCGATATGATTGGCTGGCTGTAGGTCAGTTATTCTGTAGACGGTGATTGTGATGCTGCTGCATCTGCCAGTAGCGCCAATCCATCAGCCTGGGAAGAAACAGGAGAGCGTCGCTCCACCATGTTAATTGAATCAGGACATTTCAGTACCATTGGTTGAAACTGCTGGTTCTGGTGAATCTTTTGCAACTTCCGATAAGCATCGTATAAAGGAGAACCTTCAAGATCATAACCCTCCTGGAAACGCGTAGAATACCGTTCTGTCATCTCAGGGGAGAGGATGGATTCGAAGACAGACAGAGCTGTTGAAGTCTGTGAATCGTCTGCGTTGCTCTTGGATAATTTCTCCTCTCCCGGAACTTCTGTGAAAGTGAAGGGTGGTTTCAACCTATCTTCTGAGATGGCCAAACGGTTCACAGGGAAGATCCCGGCTGCCTTGAAGCTGTTAACGATCGTAATGGGTTTATGAAACTCCATAACAGCTTCTTTGAGTTTACCCGCAAATGACTCCTTTCCTGGATTATCTCTTGTATTCCTCTTCACAGTCTTGTTCCACTCCCTCTTCAGTGGCCCAAAGACACCGACATCCAATGGCTGCATGAGGTGAGTGGCGTTGGGTACAATGCGAAACAGCTCTATCCCCTTGGATTTTGCAAACTGGAAAATGTCCATGCTAATATGGCTACTGACACTATCATGTACCAGGACAACTGGGCGCCGTACTCCACAATGGAGGTCGAAGTGCTGTAGAAACTTCAAGAACGTATCCGCGTCCATCGAACCCTTCTTGGTGGTGTGTATGACAGAATCTCTCATCGCTCCAAGTAAAGGGTCATAACTCAAGGATTTCCGTTTCGGGTACACCAAGAAAGGAGGGATCAGTTCTCCGTCAGCACTGGCACAAAACATGACCGTCAGTCTTGACTTTGGTGAACCTTCAGTAACATGGGGGAGAACATCGCGATACTTCCTGCGCGTTGGCCCAATGACTTGTCCCGACTTGCTCTCCATACAAAATCCAGTTTCGTCAGCATTCCATATCATATGAGGCTTGTCCATCAAATGTAATGTAGAGATAAATAGTTTGAAATCACGATACCAACAAGGGCGTAAGTAGTAGTATAAGTGCAAATTCCTTATGATTGACCTACTTTTTTGTTCCCCCCAGGGGCGGATTTGAGGCGGAACTTGATCACGTGACGATCATGTGATCGATGGGGGAAACTACCTCCAACACAAAAGAGTTCCAATCTAGGGGAAGGTAACTCTGGGTCACTATAGTTCCGGCAACCTTTAACCTTGTATTCCTCCGCGGTGATGCGGCCTGTGGCGGTGATGCGGTCGCGGGAAAAACCTTCCGCGGAGAAAAAGTAGTCCCTAGATAAAATGGTCCGATGGGGTCATATGAGGTATCAAAGTGAAGAATTCGTAAAGGGGCATCTGATGGGCTGGGTGTGGGGTTGACATATCGGCATTCTGCACATGCGCGGTGGCCGAAGAGTATGGAAATAGACGTTTTGGAGCTAGGGGAGCCCCTAATGGTCCAATGGGGTCGAATCAAGTATCCATGTGAAGCATTCGTGAAGAGGCATCTGATGGGCTGGCTGTGGGGTTCACATATCGGCATTCTGCGCATGCGCGGTGGCCCAAGGGTATGAAAATAGACGTTTTGGGAGATAGGGGAGCCACTAATGGTCCAATGAGGTCGAGTGAGGTATCAAAGTGAAGCATTCGTGAAGGGGCATCTGATGGGCTGGGTGTGGGGTTGAAATATCTGCATTCTGCGCATGCGCGGTGGCCAAAGGGTATGAAAATAGACGTTTTGGGATCTAGGGGAGTCCCTAATGGACCAATGGGGTCATATGAGGTATCAAAGTGAAGCATTCGTGAAGGAGCATCTGATGGGCTGGATGTGGGGTTGACATATTGACATTCTGCGCATGCGCGGTGGCCGAAGGGTATGGAAATAGACGTTTTGGAGATAGGGGAGCCCCTAATGGTCCAATGGGGTCGAGTCAAGTATCCATGTGAAGCATTCGTGAAGGGGCATCTGATGGGCTGGGTGTGGGGTTTACATATCGGCATTCTGCGCATGCGCGGTGGCCAAAGGGTATGAAAATAGACGTTTTGGGATCTAGGGGAGTCCCTAATGGACCAATGGGATCATATGAGGTATCACAGTGAAGCATTCGTGAAGGAGCATCTGATGAGCTGGGTGTGGGGTTGAAATATCTGCATTCTGCGCGTGCGCGGTGGCCAAAGGGTATGAAAATAGACGTTTTGGGATCTAGGGAAGCCCCTAATGGGCCGATGGAGTTGTATGAGGTATCAAAGTGAAGCCTATGTGAAGGGGCATCAAGTCAATGGGGTGGCCGCATGTAAAATTCTACCTGAAAAAAAAAACGGAACACGGACTTTATCGAAAAATCCGGGAAAATGCCTATATGGGGTATGGGGGGTATATAGGTCCCCGGGATTATGGCGGCTTGCCTATCAATAGAGTTATCTCCCCCTAGTTCCAGGGTGGGTGTATGTAAAATTTTTCCTGAAAAAATACGGAACACAGACTTTATCCTAAATTACGGGAAAATGCCTATATGGGGTATGGGGGTATAGGACCATCTTGGGAAACCTGCTTTTCGACATTTGCGGTATAGGCTGTGGGGTCCCGTTTTCTTAGTCTCGTCAAGACAAACATGATAAGAAGTGTCGTGGAGCGAATCGTTGAAATTTTGGGAAAAGTACCATATACCCATACTAGGGGTATAGGACCGATGTTTGTCCCACTGGGAAACCTACTTCTATACATTTGCGGTAGGGTTGTTTGGCTTTGTTTTCTTAGTCTCGGCATTTAGAACATGATACGAAGTGTCCCGGGGCGAAACGGTGAAATTTTTGAAAAAAGTCACCTAGACCTATATAGACCCATATAGTCCCATACTTGGGTATAGGACCGATGTTTGTCCCACTGGGAAACCTACTTCTATACATTTGCGGTATGCCCGTAGTAGAGAAAGCAGGCATTTTGGGGGGTATGTGGGTGTGTGTTTGGGGTAGAGACGCACCGCTATGGGTCCGAATGGGTCGTGGAAGGTGGCAAAGTGAAGCTTGTGTGGGGTAGAGTCAGAATGGTGTGTTTTTAAGTGCAAGTCGCGTCAATCTGCGCATGCGCAGTTGGTTGTAATAAGTAAAGTGACCATTTTGGGGCAGTGAAGGAAGGTATTTGGGGTCTATCCTTGGTCCGAATGCGTCCTGGGAGGTGTCATTTTGTAGTTCTCGGGGTGTACAATCCGATTTGAGGGATGTGTCCCGTCATCTGTGAAGTCATCGGTAACGTCATCACTACGAGTAGTAGCGAAAGTGGACATTTTTTAGCAGTGAAGGAAGGTATTTGGGGTAGAGATCCTCCATCCTTGGTCCGAATGCGTCATAGGAGATGTCATTTTGTAGTTCTCGGGGTGTAGACCTCGATTTGCGGGCTGTTCACAGCATCTGTGGCGTCATTGGTGACGTCATCAGTACGAGTAGTAGCGAAAGTGTGCATTTTTTAGCAGTACAAGAAGGTATTTGGCGTAGGGATGGACCATCCGCGGTGCGAATGCGTCGTGGGAGGTGTCATCTTGTAGTTCTCGGGGTGCAGACCCCGATTTGAGGGCTGTCTACAGCATCTGTGACGTCATTGGTGACGTCATCAGTAGGAGTAGTAACGAAAGTGATCATTTTGGGGCAGTGAAGGATAGTATTTGGTGTAGAGATGGACCATCCTTGGTCCGAATGCATCATGGGAGGTGTCATGTTGTAGCTCTCGGGGTATAGACCCCAATTTGAGGGATATTTACAGCATCTGTGACGTCATTGGTGACGTCATCAGTAGGAGTAGTAGCGAAAGTGAGCATTTTTTAGCAGTGAAGGATGTTACTTGGTGTAGACATGGACCATCGGCGGTGCGAATGCGTCGTGTGAGGTGTCATCTTGTAGCAACGCCCACCAACGCCATTCTTAATGCTTCAACGCCCTCGTGAAATAGCTCAGAAGCTCTGATATTCCATGGAATTGTCACCAATTCTTCGAAATGCAGTGACGCCGGTCAACGCCCGTCGTTACACCTTAACACTCTAACATAACGCCATGATATAGACCGGAGAGAGAACAACAACAGCAGCAACAACAACAAGGATGACACATGAGAGAACAACAACAAGAAGTGTTTTCATATAGTTTATTCTCCCCAATGTTACATCATACCCACGCTGGGGGAGCCGCGTTGGGTATATTCACAATTCAAGAAGATTCTTGTCCAATCAGAGGCCACCATTTGCATCTGTCATATTCGTTCCTGTCCGTTAGATGTATTCTCGGCTACTCTTGTCCAATCAGAAGTCGCCATTTCAGAAAGTTCCATCTTCAGCCATGTTCGCTCTGAACCGTTTGTTCTAATCGTCATCGGACAGGCCAGGATACCGTTGAGGAAACATATCCTCAGATAGTTGTTTGCGCATTCTGAGTATCTATCAGTGCATGGGTGAATACTTTCATCCGATGTGGGTGGTGGGTCAGTTTAACCACGAAGAACGTAACATTGGTCATCCTCTCCACTATCATGGACCAATGGCGTCGATACATCTCACTCACTGGATGATCTTCGGGTAAGAGATCGCTGGGAACATCCACCGCATCTTCCAGAAAATGTTCGTTGTTGTCAGACGTAGGACTGGAAACAGAAATGCTAGGGACCGACTGGATATCTAGGCTCTTCTGAGCTGTGGGTATAGGCGGGCTCTCCGTGATCGCATCACCAGTGGCATTCTCCTCCCCGGGTTCATCTTCAGCGGATCTGTCCCTCCTGGGTGCCTCTTTAGTGGGAAGTTGTCCCTCATACCGTGGTGACGGACCATGAATCAAACGCTCATGCCGTTTTAACTGACTGGGTCGTTTGAAGAGTTGACCACATTCTTCGCATGGACGTTTGGATGGCCCATGAATTGAACGTTCATGGCGCTGTAAATGATCTGGGCGCTGAAACGACAGTGTAGGCCTACATATCGTACAGCTATACCGGGCGGTTCCATCGTGCTTGGTAGCCCCATGGCGGCGCAAGTCGTGCCGGCGAGTGAATGATTTCGAGCACGTAGTACAAGTGAACATCTTGGTGGTTGACAGAGTGTCTGATGAAACGGCCAGGCCGTTTCCTTTTTATAACAAGCTAGCTGTTGATCTATTTTTAGCACAATCAGTT